>NJDC01007895.1:30333-43572 GCA_002245475.1 Calephelis virginiensis | reverse complement strand
AATAATCACCATTAGGACTGTCAAAAATCTTTGCCTGTTTAAAAAACACATATTATGCTAAAGTTTTATAGTCATTAGAAATGTCGAAAATCTATGCAAGTTTAAAAAAAAACATATAAGCCAAATAATCACCATTAGGAATGTCGAAAATCTTTGCCAGTTTAAAAAACATAGATGCTTAATCATCATTATATGAATGTGGAAAATCTTTGCTAGTATAAAAAACATGTTTACTAAATAATCATCATCAGGAATGTGGAAAATGTTTGCCAGTTTAAAAAACATATATGCTGAATAATCATCATTAGGAATGTCGAAAACCTTTGCCAGTTTAAAAAAACACATATGTTAAATAATCACCTTATGGAATGTCGGAAATCTTTGCTAGTTTAAAAAAAAAATATGCCAAATAAACACCATTAGGATTATCTTAAATCTTTGCCAGTTTAAAAACATACTTATATGCTGAATAATCACCAGTAGGAATGTCAAAAATCTTTGCCAGTTTAAAAAATCATATATGCCGAATAAACACCATTAGGATTGTCTTAAATCTTTGCCAGTTTCAAAAACATACTTATGTGCTAAATCGTCAACATTATAAAGTCGCAAATCTTTGCCAATTTAAAAAATGTATGCGTAATAATAACCAGTAGGAATGTCGGAAATCTTTGCCAATTTATAAAACATGTAAGTATCCTAAATAATTACCATTAGGAAAGTTGAAACCCGTGTAAAGTGTAGGAAAACGAGTCATTTTTACACGAGGTAGGTATTCAGAAGGTATTTCATTTTTGTATTTTTTTTTTATGATATTGGAAGGCAAACAAGCAGACGGATTTCCTATTGTAAGAAATTCACGCCGCCTAGAGACAAAAAGGTGGTAATGGTGCGCTGCCAACCCGAGGCCGGGATGCTAGGCCTCGAGCAAAAGTAAGTTTACCGGCTACCTTACCCTCCGAACCGGAACACATCATGACGTTATGGCGGCAGGAACAGGTAAGGCGGTGGTACCAATCCGGGCGAGTCACTGCTAAACTCTACCACCTAGTCAGATGTCACGATGTTAGTGACGGTGAGCCTATGCTCGCCTTTTACGAACAAAGTACCAACACGGGGGAAATTCTTTCTTGATTATAATATATAGAAAAAAAGTGTGAACAGCCTTTAAACCATTACATTAAAAATAATGACAGGATGATGTTAAAAAAAGTTAAAACCTAAAATTTGTGTTTCGTTTAAAACACTCAATTTGATTCTAAATTTCTTAATGGCTTTAATTAATATAAACGGTAATGTTAGCTCAATCAACATCCAGATAAGGAAATACAATTTACTTAGACCAATCGAACTCAACTGAATTAATAACTTTCAGCGTTATCGCTGGGAAGGCTTCTTTAGCGTCATAACTTAAACTCAGACTCACTCACTTTATAAGCACGATTTATTTTAACTAGTGGTCGTCCGTCGGTCGAAATTCGACCATAATACATTATAATATCTTGTAGATAAGACCACCATCTTCAGTTCTCAAGACTAACTACTTTGTTTCCTAATTTTTTAGTGCGCCATCTGTAATATTATATCGTTATCATCAATGTATTTGTTTGTGTGTGTCAAATGCATGGTAGTGTGGGTAATGTTGTATTTTTTGATTTAATGTACTTTATAAGCATTATTTTTGAAAATATTAGCGTTCTGCACTTCTCCTACACATAAACTATATCTAAGTGTGCCAAATTTTATGCTCCTCCGTCCGCGCACTTTTCGTAAAAGGGGTCCAAAGTTTGGCATCACGTATTAACATATACCAATATCACATAGGCTAAAACTATAGAAGTGTGAGTTTTGTACACTGAATTTTAAAATGTTAAGTATAGTAATGTTGCAAAGAACGTCTCCAACTATTTCATTAAGTTCAGCGTCGCGATTTTATAATAATCCTTTTTTTTACATACATACATACATATCTTAACGCCAAGTCCCTTTCGGGGTAGGCAGAGAATAACGAGTGCCAGACCTCACGATCCTGACAAACCTGTCTGGCTTCCTTCACATTCATAACCCTTTTCATACAAACACGCCGGTTTCGGAGACTCAACACAACCCTCAGATAATATCCGAGTGATCTGATCGTGGAATGTCAACCTTGGTCTCTTCCTTTTTTTTTAATGTAGTAAATGATTCTGAAACAAAATATGTTTTTCGATTATGTAGACAACCTTATTATTGATAAATATCACTCGTAGGATAAGGATAAAAACCACCTCTGAATCATAACATACATTTTTAAAACAAAAAGAAACAAAATCGGTTGGCTATTGATTGGGTAATCGAGCATATAAAAAAACTGCATTCACATTAAGAAACTCTTCCCTATTGGAATCGATGACAAAAATGTACCTTATTTATTAGCAATACTTTAATAAGTATTTAGCACTTTGAAACATCTGTACATTGAAGATTTACTAAAAAACTACTAAGATTAAGATACTGGGATATACCGCCTTCTTTATTCATACCGCCATAATTACAATGTCATGCTAGAGTTCTGAATGTAGGGTAGCCGGCAGATTTACACAACTTACAATTTTGCTTATGGTAGACTATTTATCGATGTGCATGTTTGTCTGCTTGTTACATCATTTATGAATTATTTAGGGTTAACAGTTCTTGGAAACCCAAGCTAAAATCCATCAAAGCCGGTCAAGAAGAAGCGGTGATATCTTCGATTGAAAAACAATGTCCACGCTAGCAAAGTAGCTTACGCTAATCATGTACGTATTAAAATTATTTCTATCTATAACATTGAATAAGAAATTATCACATTCCAACAGGCCAATGTACATGGCTTTTAATTGTTCAATATTCAATTGTTCTGCTTGTTTGCCTTATAAAAAATATCATAAAAAATTAGATCTTGGGTTCTATACCCCGCACGGACATCTTGATACCTATTATATATACATATAAAAGAAAATCGTGTTAGTTACACTATTTATAACTCAAGAACAGCTTAACCGATTTTACTGAAAATTGACGGGGAGGCAGCTTAGAACCAGGAGAAGGAAGTCTTTTTCCCGTTTAACAGCGAGGAAACTAGGAAAAACAACATTTTAAACAACATAAAAAATGAACGGGAGGAATGAAGTTCTCCGGAACAACTAGTTTCTTTAAAAAACCGATTTGTCCATGATAAGTACCAGTTTGCCAATAGGTTTGCCACCAATCCAATTTTGGGGCTAAAAGTACCATCGGCTATTCTTGGATGCCCTAGTTGTACATCTGCCCACCTTTCTGATGATACGTGGGATTTACTTTTTAGAACATTAATCAACATTAGCCAACAATAAAAAACAAATTAAAATAACCCAATCACAATGAACTGTGGTGTAACGCTCGCTGACCGCATTCGTAACAGTGAGATCCGAGAAAGAGTGGGATTGAAAGAAAGTGTTGGTGTTAAAATGCGAAAGGGCATGCTCCGCTGGTTAGGTCATGTGGAAAGAATGACAGATGAAAGATTGACAAAGCAGATATACAATGCGAATGTGGATGGATGTAGGTACCCGGGGAGAACAACGCTGACATTTTACGATCAGATCAATCGGATATTATCCGAGGGTGGTGTCAAGAGTCTCCGAAACCGGCGTGTTTGTATGGAAAGGGTTTGAATGTCAAGGAAGCAAGACAGGTTTGTCAGGATCGTGAGGTCTGGCACTCGATACTCTCTGCCTACCCCGTAAGGGCCTTGGCGTGAAGATATGTATGCATGTATGTACAATGAACTGAAGGTTACTAACTTTTTAGAACGTTAATCAACATTAGCCAACATTAAACAACAAATTAAAATAACCCAATCACAATTAACTGAAGTTTACTTACTTTTTAGAATATTAATCAACATTAGCAAACATTAAACAACAATTAAAATTAAAATAACCCAATCACAATGAACTGAAGTTAACCCGACTTATTCAAATGTATTTAATATTCAATCACGACGGTTATACTCTTGAACACTTTGTTATTCCCTTATTAATTTTAACGAGTACGTTCATATTTAAATAATGGTTTTATGAATATTTTAACTAAAACTAATTAATCCTTTCTCTGGTCGAAACATTAGATTCTACGCCTGATGTAGCCGATTATCCCTTTAAGCAGGGGTGTTTCATTCTTTAGTTTAGGCAAAGGCTTTTCATTCCGCAGTTTACGCGGATTTAGACGGCGTACCTCTTACGCCAGTTCACGTTAACGTTAACGTTAACAGTCTCACGTCAAAACCAATAGTAAAAATGTAATGTAATATATGATGTATCAATCATATCATAACAAAATACTTTGATTTATTAAATTTTATAAATTGCTAAATGTCACCTCTTTGGTCTAACGGGCCGGCGTCGGTGTGGTTCAGTTTGTTAGGGAAAAATTAAACATTTTTTTGTTTATTCCAGCCACACGGGATAAACCTCCCCATTTATTTTCAGACTAAACGGTTCAGCCGTTCTTGGGTTATAAAAAGTGTAGATGTATAGATTATTTTATAGATTTACTCGCTTTTTGTACTTTGGTATTATTTAATTTCAAGTTTGAAATGTCTATTTTGCTTTCCGGTTATAATAAAAACAAGAAAAATGAATATATTTATTTGATGTTATTCATCGTCGACATTTGGTAAACCTTTCAAATACTGTTTTTAAATTACCATATACTTCTATTGTTTGGTTATCACTTATAATTTTGTATATGCTCTAAATAGCCTACTGGTTTTGCTATCCCTTAAGGCTAAAATTAAAGCTTAAGTCTTAGCCCTGATTATTCTGTTAAAAGCTAAAGCGGTAACTAAAACTAAAATTCACAAAGCAGCAAATTTCTAAAGAGTTCTGTTATAAGTGGATAAAAATAACTCTTTCACAATAGAGCTTTAAATTGATTTATGTAAAAGTTATATTTGAAAATCTTTATTAACAAGATTGGCAATTGAAACGTGCCGCACCATTTGAATATTGAATTTTCATTCATTATTATAATTTAAATTCACAACTCTCAACATCTGTTTTTATTCTGAAACCTTACGATTTTATGGTATACAGGTTACGGTTTGGTATCCTCCATATTAGTCCGGGTCCTCGTGTGTTTTGGCGAATATAGGGTAGTTACCAACTCGACTACTAATAAAAAAACTTTTATAATGTGAAATGAGCTGTATTGTACTATAATAAGCTGTCATATAAAAACTTCCATAATATTCTGTCACTTCAGTGATCTAGCGGTCATATTTTTCAACTGTGGAAATAGTTAGGAGGCTTGAATGTGATAAGGCAACTTTTTATCCAGTATCTAAACAGGTTGCAGTGGAAGAGCGAAACAGTTTTAATTTTATAATAAGTTATGGCATCTAGTGAATGGGATGTTATATATTGTTACTATGGCTACGCGTTACTGTGGCTAAAGTTTTTGTTATATTAAAATAATATTACGACTATAAATTGAGATGACAAATTAACACACGGTGTCGAAATTTTAATTAAAATTTGTTTAGTAGTTTAGGAGTTCATACCTGACAAACTTGACTCGTAGTAGTAGTAGTAGTATCTTCACGCCCATATCCCCAAAGAAGTAGGCAGAGGTACAACCAAGGCACCCACGACTAGCTGGAAGACACTAAGTCCCACAATGTGATAGGTGGTAAGCCTATCGCCAACCGGGCACATTTCCAATCCCGACCAACATTTTTTTATTAGAAAATTGGAAAAATCCAATTTTCTTTTTGTTGGCCGACCCGGGATTCGAACCCGGGGCCTCATGCAGTCAAGTCCAACACCTGGACCGCTAGACCACAGAGGCGATAACTTGACTCGTAATTTATATATTTAGAAATATCGCCTTGAAAATCCGTCTGCCAGTTTGCCTTTTCATCCACGACAAAATTTGTTATAAATGGAATTTAGAGTAACAGATCTAAATGAATAAAACGAATATAGTATTTAAAAAATACGCAATCATTTGATACAATTAAAAATAAATAACAAATAAAAATAAACTACAAATAAAAATAAATTACAAAAAAAAATAAACTACAAATAAAAATAAATTACAAATAAAAATAAACTTCAAAAAAAAATTACAATTAAAATAAATATTACGAAATTGAATTTAAATCGCGGTGTCTTACTCTACCTAACTCAGTGAAACTCACAAAGTGAACAAATTGCTTATACGGATCCGGCGGACTAATCCCAACCTGTTTGAAGTTGTGCTCAATTCGCCTGTTTATTCCTTCCAGTCCGCTTTGCTGATTCGCATGAATTAGAAAAGGATCTACATTCATTACAAAAGGATCTACATTAATTTTTGACTAAATTAAAAATAAGTTATTACTATAATAACTTTATCACACAAAATTCACAGTTATAAATATAATAAATATGAATCCACGTTTCCCTTGGACATAACATCACGAATGAACAATTTTACAAATTTTTTGTCGTGCCTATTCCAGTCAGAAGGTCCTAAATAAAAAAAAACGGCTTGCACTCTGGGAGTGCTGCCAGAAGCGAAAACTTGAATATTAACTTCGTGCATTTTTGATATATTGGAATGGTTAGGGAATAATTTTGAACGAAATGCTTTCATTATCAGTATAAAAGTTCTATAATTTATGCGGTAGAATACAATATTCATTTATTGCGCTGTCGTACACAAACATGACAACACGAACATTCGCGCAAGCGCCCTGCACCGTCTTACGAATTTTCGATCTGACGCGAGTTTAGAAGATTTTACCCATTCCAAAAAAACTGCTCAACGCTGCTAAAGAAGTTTCCACTTCAAAAAAACAATATTCATAGTTAGGACAGGACAACTGAACTATCGAATCAAACAGTTTACAGCAAAATAAAACATAGAGAAAGGCGAAAATAAAGCGTTGGACGTAAACGCCTAACATCACCAACTGTCCACGAGCTTCAGGGCTCAGATTCGTCTCCGGACTGAGGATACGTTTTTAACCGACTTTGAAAAAAGAAAAAAAGGGAAATATATACAGGGCACTTACGACTAGCCAAAGGCACTGTGTCCCACAATGTCATAGGTAGCAAACCTATCGCCAACCGAGCACATATCCAATCCCGGGCAAAGTTGTTTTTCGTCCGGCCGCCCGGGCAAAGAAATTGTAAATCGTAGCATGGAACAAGTGAAGTTAAGTCCAACCACAGACCGCTAGACTGCAAAAGCCATGAAAACAAGGAGGAAGTTATTTATTCGACTCGTACATATACTCGTATTTCTTTGTATGTTACTCCATTTCCCCGTTGTTTCTGAACCGGTATTATTTTTTTTTTATTTGAAAGAGCGTAGGACCTTAAGTAAAGCGTAAGTAAAGCGTACAAGCATAAGTAAAGCGTACGAGCGTCAGTAAGGCATACGAGCGTAAGCAAAGCGTACAAGTATAAGCAAAGCGTACGAGCGTAAGTAAAGCGTACGAGCTTAAGTAAAGCGTACCCATTAGCACCAAATCTGACTCTCTCAATTTTCGTGTACTTAGACAACATTATTGAAATTTAAATCGAGTTTTTGCAGTTTTATTACGCTCAAATTATGTGAAGAACTGTCAGATCTAGCTCTGGGTGTGTTCAATTTTATTTATTAACACAAATACATTGTTTTAAGTGTTAAGAAAGCAAAAATTTCCCCGTGTTCGTCCGGGCTCCTTTGCAGAATATACCATCTGCCTTCTTGTGCCAGGCAGCTCGTCAAAGACGAGCATAGGCTTACCGCCACTAACACCGTGAGTTCTGTCTAGGTGATCGAGTCACGCTGCGACTCGCCCGGATTTGTACCAAAGCCTTACCTATTCCTTCTGACATAATGTTAGCGCTTGCCGTTGACGTGTTCCAGTTCGGAGGGTAAGGTAGCCGGTAATCTTGCTTTTGCTTGTGGCCTAGCATCCTGGCCTAAAGTTGGCAGCGCACTATTACCATCTTTGGTGTCTATAAGCGGCGTGAATTTCTTATAATTAGGAAATCCGTCTGCTTGTTTGCCTTCCAACATCATACAAAAACATGGCTCTCTTGATGAAGAAGAACAGATTGCTATCTGTCATCGGCCTTTTCAGTGTTTGTAAATAAACCGCTGCCCTTGGCTTCATCCGTGTTCAATGGTTCTTAAGCCCTTCTACATGAAAATTGCGTTACTAAAATGTAAGACCTTGTCTTTTTTCATGGTATTTTCGTTCCTTTTATCACGATAATTAAAGTGTAGAGGCACCCTTTTTACATTAATAACAATAATTATCGCAAATTGGAAAACAAAGACTTCAATGAGATAGTATATTTATTTAGACGCGGTTGCCTATTTTATATTGTCATTATTTTTTTTTCATTTTTCTTATCTTTGTATAAATACATAATATAAATATCTTAGGACAAGCTACACAAATTGAATCTAACCCCAAAGTAAGCAAATTATATGCTTGTGTTATAGGTGTTAGTCAACGATACAAAGAAATCCTCTCCCTCTCTCTCTCTCGCCTCTGTGGTCTAGCGGTCCGGGTGTTGGACTTGACTGCATGAGATCCTGGGTTCGAATCCCGGCTCGGCCAACACAAAGAAAGTTGGATTTTTCCCATTTTCGAATAAAAAAAATGTTGGTCGGGATTGGAAATGTGCCCGGTTGTCGATAGGCTTGCCACCTATCACATTGTGGGACTTAGTGTCTTCGGCTAGTCGTGGGTGCCTTGGTTGTACCTCTGCCTACCCCTTCGTGGATATGGGCGTGAAGATACAAAGAAATACTTTAATAGATACCCGAATAAATTTAATAGCCACCTATACCCGGAAATGCAGACATCTAAATGTTTATCACACAAATGCCTGCACCGGTCGGGAATCGAACCCGAACCCTCACGGTTGGTCAATGTAGTTAGGTGTGTACACTAGCCACTCGATCAACGAGGCGGTCATGTTATTAATGACATATTATTTATTAATGACAGTGTTATGTTTCGATTCGGAAGGTAAGGTAGCTAAAGTAAAAATATTGTATACAATGGTGGTGATTCTGCTGTTCACAAACTAAACTTATTTTAAATGCATGCTATCTTTCTCAAATGAAACATAAACAAAAGAGATGGCACATTTTAAACATGTCAGATTGGTTGTCTAATACTACATACTACACTTGTCTAATCGTGATGTTTTTAATCAACATTTTCCGAGTGATAGATTAAACGTCTGTAGAAATGACGTATGCTAATTTGACAGCACTAAAAGTGTTTTGTCTCCTTCTGATACTTTCGTTCAAAGAAGAAATTACCACCAATCTATTCATAAACTAACCTAAAAATAAAGCAGTAGTTAAAATGCCGCACCGTAACGTGTAATATTATGACTTATGAGCGTGACGAAAGATATGAAACATAAGTTTCATTAAGGAAGGTTTTCACTCCGTAGTTTACGTAGATTTAGTCAACGTACCTTTTATAGAGTCTTACGTCAAAACCAATGGTAAGAAAGACATATCTAACGTCAGAACATGATATTTTTTCAGCAAAATTCAGCGCTTTTAGCAGCTCCTTTAGCAAACGTCTCACCGGTACACTCAGAGACGGCAGTTATCTTTTAATCAGTCATTAAGTTTACATTTTCCATTCATACCGCGTTTCCATTCCATTCAAAATGACAGATTATGTTAAGCATAATTTGATTTGATTTTGATTGACATGTGTTACTTGTTGAGTATTTAAGTAAATGGGTCTACTCACTCAGCAATATGAGCCTTTGTTACGCATCTTAAAATTCAAGTTTGCTAGCGTTTTGTACAGTGAGTCTTCTGTACATTAGTACTCTTACTTGTTCTGTGGTTTAGGTTTGTGACTTGCTGCAAAACCAAAGCAGAGACAACTATTTAAAATATACGGTAGTATCTAAAAAAATCTTCTGCATAGAAAATGGGACGAATAGCCTTATGATAAGTTTTAGTCTGTAAGTAAAAAACAAAATCTAAAATTCATAAACTGATGCCCAGAAATTATAGAATATATATATATATATATATATAGAGAGAGAGATATCAGGAGATAAAGTAATTTTTGTCCCACTCCAAGGTTTTGATGATAATGAAATTTGTTAAAAGCAGTTTAACCATTTGGCCAAGATCAGAGAATATAAATAATAACCTTATAATTAAAGATGTTTAACATATATATAAAACCTATATACTAAAAACCATCTCAATCGTTAGTATTTGAACAAAAAAATCCGCATCTAAATCGGTCCATCAGTTTAAAAGTTATGATGCCACAGAAAACACAGACACGTCAAACTTATAACACCCCTATTTTTCTGTCGGGGTTTAAAAATATACTTACAGCCTCAAGAGATTATTTATCACCAGTTAAACAATTTTAAGAAATCAAGCTTTTGTAACGTCATTTATGTTTCATATCTCAGCAAACCATTTTATGATTCGAAAATATTTAAATCGGTCCTAAATTATTTCCGATTGACCTCCGCCAGGGATTTGAAATTTATAGAGCAGGATCAGACGATTGTGTCATTGTCTGGCCGTCTTATCGAGACCCGCAGTACTTTGTGCGAGGTGAAACCTCAGCAGAATTTTCAAAGAGAGATTTGCTTTCGTAGCGGAATAAAGTCGATAAGCTCTTTTAAATTATTTTATAACTTAGAAATGGTAGTTATTGATATTTATTGTTTGTATATTTCGCAGTGATAGAAAAGAAATATCTTTTTAATTAGGTGCAGGTTTCGTAAACTGCCTAGGTTATACAGGGTTACATCTAAAGCACCAGCCAAATTTTGAGAAACCGTTCGAAATCGATAACACTTTCTTTCTCTGCAAAAATTAAAAATTAAAAAAAAAACTATTTTGTATAAGACGCAAAATACAAGACGTAATACAAGACGTTATAACGTAAACAAAGCATAAAACTAGTTCCCACCGACCGCAATCGCATTCTTAGGCTGGTGACGTCATGACTTGAACTAGGAACTACATAGCGTGACAAGTGAAGCATTTTTTTTAAATTTGTTTTAAATTAATGTTTATAAAACTAAATTAAATATAACAATTTGGCAATAATATTTAAAATGCATTAACATTTAAGCCTATTCCTCATCTATATATTAATACGTGATGCCAAAACTTTGGACCCCTTTTTACAAAAATTGTGCAGAGGCAGGAGAATAAAATTGGGCATACTTATAGTTTATGTGTAGGAGAAGTGCAGAATGCTAATATTTTTCAATAATAATGCTTATAAAGTATATTGTAAATCAATAAATAAAACATTACCCACACTACCATACATTTCACAAACACAAACAAATATATTGATGCTAATGATATAAGATCACAGATGGCGCACCATACAGTTTGGAAACAAAGTAAGTCGTCTTGAGAAATGAAGATGGCGTGCTTATCAACAAGATATTAAAATTTATTATTACCAACGGACGACCACTAGTTATTAATAAATAAGTGTATGCATGTTTCTGAATCTGGGCGTAATTATTAAATTTATTCAATTGTCTATGATAGTATTTCTATGTATTAGTATTGTTAGCTTACATCCATAACACAAACATTCATTTTGATTACTCTTGGGTTAGATTCAATTTCTTTCTTTAGCAATTAATGTTATTAATATATATTTCCAATAATCTCTGACAAAACTTACATGTAATGTACATAGTTAAGAAACATTCGATCACGTCAGCCGAATCGAAATCGTTTCATCCGTTCAAAAGTTAGGATGCCACAAACAGACACACATAAAGTCACATATACACAGATAGGTCAAACTTTCAACACCCTCCTTTTTCAGTCTGGGGTGAAAAATAAATTATTTAAATTTTCGTCTCGCTGACTTTGTGTTTGAATTAATTAAAGAAACTGCTAGATAGATTTCTGAGGGTACTTCAGTGGTAGGCGGCTGATATTTATAATAAGAAATAATACAGGCTATTTTTTATACTAAGCCCTCACATGGTTTTTGTAAAAGAGGAAAAACTTTGAAACACGGCTGAATATAATTATAAACTCTCTCAAAATTTCTAAGATTATTTCAGTGGTAGGCGGCTGATATGTATAATGAGAAATAATACAGGCTATTTTTTATCCCAAACCCTCACATGGTTTTTGTAAAAGTGGAAAAACTTTGAAACACGGCTGAATATATAAACTCTCTCAAAATTTAAACACGTCAACAGGTTTTTCGAAGCCAAATTAAGCTGTTAAGCCCTTTGAAATAAGATTTTCAACATTTGCGGTGTTTACTTTTAGAATTTATAACATAAAATTATGCTAATCCCCTAAATTAATTTCATACTGTACTAAATAAGCGATTTTACTTTTCGTAGTAAAACTTTGATGACTTATTAAGAGGTCTGCGTGATCATGTTACTAATATAATACCAGTTGTCGTCCCTGGTTTGTAATGTAGCTGAGAACCATCTTGATCATGTCAGCTTTTAAACAGAAAATCCTCATCTAAAAAGATAGATCCGTTCAAAAGTATAAAAACGACAGACACACACATGCACACACCCACGCATACACACACATAGCACTTAGCAATGGTTTCACCCGCTTCTCCATCACGTCCTGTGACCATATTGTTATGTATACTCTTTCAGTTTCTTTTCTTCGAAAAGTAGTTATTACCTTTAGAGTTTACTTTACATCTACAATTTCCTTTTAATATTTTTTTCGTAGACATGTGGTCATGTGAAATTAAAATCGAATTGCAGGCTATACTTAATCCATAATTCCATATCTATACGTAATATTACAAATGTGAAAGTCTGTCTGTCTGTTGCTCTATAACGGCTAAACCGTTGTAGATTTATTATTATATAGACGCGTCACAAGTGCCTCTCGTAGGTTAACGTGAAAAGGAAAGAACAGATTTTGATGAAATTTGATATATACATCTATCTAAAGAACAGAGTTCGAACACAGGCTGTTTTTTTAAACACAACCCCTAAAGGACTAAAAGGGGATATAAGTCTCGTTACTGTTCTACGCTGACAAAGTCGCGGACAAACGGCTAGTTATTTAATACGTCGATAACAATTTTACAGTTTAAAACGATAACACTAAAGCCAGTATCTAGTAAACTTATTTGTACAGGAGGCGTAACAGTACAACCGTAGGTTGAAAACGCACATAGCATTTTGGAAATCTATACGCAGCTTTTTTTTATCTACTTGATAA
>NJDC01007888.1:75526-88784 GCA_002245475.1 Calephelis virginiensis | reverse complement strand
TTGTGTCATTTAAAACATTCAATTTGTTGGAAATTTAAAACTTACTTCTATTCTAATAATTAGTTAATTGTTAGCTAATTATTAGCTTAGTAGAGCAATTAAATCTATATTCTCTATAAATATACAAGCATACCATCCTGGGCCCCGGCTTAGCTCAACTAAAACTTTCTACACTTACACTTTCCTAATGAATGTTTAAATCCACTCCTTTAGTGTGAATTTTAATTCACACGAAAATCGTTTCGTATTTTAGGACCCACATGGTGACTGTTAATGACATATGAACAATTTTATGTATTAGTTTAAGATAATAATGACGCCAACTACATAATGTTATGGGAAAGTCTAACATTTTACATACTCTCAGATTTTACTTTCATATTTATTTACTGTCATATTTCGCTAAAAATGTAACACTTTAGGAATTGGTATCACTGAATGCAATTCTAAAACTCATAAAAAATAAGATTTGCACGGCGCCTTTGTACTGCACAAAGCGGCAACGTCTCGATTACTTTGAGTTGAGGCGAGGTTTGGCAACGTCGCACGCACACACTCGAGTCGTATAACTCACACATATAAATGAATTTGCACTAACACATACGTAAATTTAGCTCATTTTATCAGAATGAAATAATATACTATCAGGTTATTAAATTGAATTATATTTGATTTTGCGAAAGTAGGAGCACGAATAAGGCCTACTTTAAGTCATAATGAGTGTAAAATCAACATAGGACATTTTGAAAAAATGCCATAAATTTAGTATGAAAAACGAATCACCTTATGTATATCCATCTATGCCATAGATAAATATGAATCGGGAGTTTTGGCTCCATCAATAGAAAAAATGGCCGAAGTTTTTTTCATAATTATTGAATTTCGTGTTGATATTGAATGAAATTAGTCAATTTTGGTGCCATTTTGTACAATTTTGTTCAGTGAAGGTGCACAAATGAAATAATCATGAAGGAATTAGCGTATCGTGTATTTCCTCGTTGCCGCCAAATCTCATTAGGCCACCGTTTTACCCAAGAGACTTACTTACCCTTACTTTACTTGACTTACTGTCGACTTATGACTGATAACTAATTACAATTGAGTAAAATTGATATAAAATTTGATCCAAATTTCTACTTGACTAATGGCAAAATACTAACATAGTTATAGGCCAAAACCTAAAGAAAGAAAGAATATGAATCTACACGTCCATGGATTTCATAATGGGTGTGTTAGGTTTTCTCTAGATTTATAAGTACATGGTTGCCTGTTTTAACGACTTAAATTAAATAGTAGGAGTTTTGACACCATCTACAGGGAAAAATGTGGCAGTTTTTTCAGGATTATTAAATCTTATGTAAATCTGGAGTACAATTATTTAATTTTCTAGAAATTTTGTTTGGTTAAAATGTACGCGTGTAATGTTTATGAAGAAGTTAGTGTAAAGTGTTTATTCCCTCATCTCTCAATTTAATAAGCTTGAGCAAGAAAGCTGCCAATTACCCACGACCCTGACAATACTTTCTATAACGACTTGTTTTTTTAAAAGAAATTAAAAAGTAAATTTGAAAATAAATAATGACAAAAAGTATTTGTTAATACGAAGGACGAAACAGTGTGGCCTAAAGGTCTGAGCCAATTAATAAAAAAAAACTACTCAAAAACTGTTATTTACCTAGCATTGCCAGAATGTTACCGTAGTAAGCAGTAGTAAGTAGTAACATTTCATGAAATTTTTGATCCTCGTTTATCAGATTAATCAGAAGTTTTTAAATATTTTCCAGTTCCAAAGAATCAATTGTTAAATGAAGACTTCCTTTGCTATGTTGGTTTACTTAATATTATGATAGAGTAAGCGATTGTAGTAATGTATAAAACATTCTCCCTCTTACAAATGCAAATTTTTTTCCTTGGAAAGCAATAAATCTATCAAATCTTTTCAAACTCTCATACTCGCTAAGCGTTGTACCGAGGTCGTAGATGACTGCTTTTGTGCACCCAATCCCAAATAAAGGTGAATAACCTACTACCGGCCCATAGTGATAAATGATAATATCTTTACTCTTCAAAATTATGAAATTCACTATCAACTGCCAGATTTAAGGGAACATAGAGAAGAACCAGCACATAAGCGATCCACAGTACGCTTCCTATTGACGCTTCTACCGACACTTCTGACGGGTTTTGCTAAAAATTATAGAACTTGTTTCATGACATGACAGAGCATTAAGGTCACTTTTGACGATACTTGCTCAGAATCTACAACCATAGGTATTCTTCGTCATTTCCTCAAACATTCCTTCACTCTACTCAAACTTGACTCAAACATTATCACTGCTGGTGCTCCCTTAGGTTGTGTTCTTTCATTCACATTTTTTCTTCTACATATCAATGTCATGTTGTGAAATAGTAGCACTACGCGGAAACTTTCATGGAGGGGGTGAATTAAACTTGTATCTGAAGTCTAAAGTCGTTTGACCATAATTTCATATTGAGGCCACAAAAATTGGATACAATTTAAACCCTAGAAGACACAAGTTTGCAAATAACTTCCCTTTATCGTATATCCTTGTTTTGAAAACGTTTTTCTAACTTTCATAGCTTATAATGGTATACTGGCGAAGACACATCGAGTGATTTTCATTTACGAGAAAGTTTGGAAGGGAAGGGTTATTAAAATAGCCTCTAAAAAGTTTGGTCTGTTTAGTATGGGAAGACTGTTATTTCCACCATTTGGAACATAGAATATCCAATGCTTGCAACTTAAAGTATATTAATATATAGGAATACAGTAAGCAGTCTATGCAGTTGTCAAATCAAATCTCAACGAAAATGAAACAGTAGCGCCATGCCACATCGCGTTCGAGAACTAAATATATATACCTCTATAAAGGCCCTTTATAGGGGAACTTCAGATTTAATTTTTGTGACAATAAAAATAGGAATATAATTTATTTTTGATTATTATAAAAAAATAGTGATTATCAGATTACAATCATTTTTATTGTCACTGGAAGCGCTGCATGGGGAAGAAAATAAAACAGGTTTTTATTTTATATTTTGTTTATTTCCCTAATATCTTTACTATTTCCCTCTTGTTAACAGTTAAATTTTTTAAAGTTGTATTTTATTCACTCCAGCTCTATTTTGTCCTTTGACCACATCTTTGTCTAAATCAAATCAAGCAAAGAACTCAGCAATGGTTGTTTGGCATCTTTTTTTGGAAAAACTCCCATTCACCGAGTTATACAAGGTGTGAAATAGCTGTAAAACATCAAAGTCTGGCAAAATCTGAAATAGAAAGAAATTCATTTCATTTCAATGATCATATTTAATATTGTAAATGATAAAACACAGAAGAGAACGTTTGACAATATTTTTTTTACATTTTTTGCTTCTACAAAATATTTATTGAATAATTATGTCTAAATTTTCAGCCTGGTGTTCTCGCTTCTCATGTTTGGGTCATATGTCATTAACATGACCGAATTGTTAAGTACAAAATAAGAATGTCTTCATCCTAGTTTTAATATGTATATTACATAAAATGAATGTAAATTATAGAAGTTACAAGAACTGACTGCTTAGTATGATGAAAGATATAGAAAATAAAGCTTTCATATTTAAAAGACACCAAAAATGAAAATGTGCTAGTTATTATAGTATATAACAAAGCAAAACTGCACAAAATCGATGTCAATAATGTTATGCAATATAATTTTTCAGTTTTATTAAACCACGTCTTTGGTCGAGTGGACAATATTACACACTCCTAAATACATCAGGCAGGCATTCGTGTGATGAACATTTTGATGTCTGCATTTCCGGGTCTGGGTGACAAATATTATCTATTTAGTATTTCTGTGTATTAAAATTGATGACTAACACCCATAACACAACCATATAATTTGCTTACTTTGGGGCTTACTTTAGATTTAATTTATGTGACTTGTCTAGGCATATTAATTGACTGATCTTTTACCTACAGTTAGACTTCTACATAATATCTATTATCATAGTTAAATAACCTTCATGGTTATTTTCAAATTTGTTTTTCTGTACACCAATTTATTTTAATAACCTATTTAAATGTGCTAACTAAATATAGCAAAACTAGCACAAAAGTTTTCAATTGGCATTTTAGGTCAGATTATCCTTTTTTTTGAAAAAATGTATTTATCTAGTTGTAATGTATTTACCTTTTTCAGTAACGATTCTGAAAACCTACGAAACTTTCAATTTCAAATAACTGGATTAAAATATCCAACTCAAAATACAGAACAGTTCTATCTAATCATAATACCTAATTGTATAATAAGTTTTAACAATGTTTTGTACTTACGAGTTTTATTGAAGACATCATATTATTGGTAGTTATCATAATCTCATTGCAGGAACAAACAAAAAATTCTGTAAAAACCAGTCCATGTGGAAATGCAAAATACTAAATACGGGCGTAGATCAAATCGTGCAGATCAGACAGAAAAAAACAATCTAGTGTGTTGAGCAGTGTTATTTTTCTCAATCTGCAAATCCAAGATCGGGTTAAAAATAAACATGTTTAATGAGTTAAACATGGACAACTCGTTTAATGTCTACAAAGTGTTTTTCAAAACATGGCGGCTAAGCTGCCAACGTTTCGGCTACGGAATCGTACTATTCGTACATTTGCCATGTACTTAAGGTAAAAAAAGGATGTTCAGTCATGTCTATCGATTTTGTTTCTTATAAAGTTGGAAAGAGTCTCTGTTTGTTTGGAAATAATAACAATAATTAGTTATGATGTAGTAAAACATTTTTCAGTTTATTTTTAATTTAGAACCTTTACAGTTAGTCAAAATATTTGTTCTTTTGTACAAATCTAATGACTGAACTCTTGGGGGACCACGAGCCTGGACTCTCTTTTACGCTATCAATCTGTATATATCTGGATGTGGTGAGTTCGAATATTCCTCAGTCGTTTTGTTGTTACTTTTCATGCATTACTCTTAAACTTCTTCGGCAAAGGAAGGACCTGGTGGGTGATTATGTATCTCAGTTGTAAACTCAAATTGTAAAAGTGTACATCAAATGACGTCATTTGTGTTTGCTATCTCTATTGTATTTCTGTTGGTCACTGGAGATAGCAAATACAAAACACGTCATTTGATAGCGATTTGATGCACACTCATCCATTTTGAGTTGGACGCTGAGTTACATAATCACCCCCCTTATGAGTTAGTCCAGTCTATGTATGTGTGTGTGAGTGTGTGTGTGTGGTTGTTTGTCTATCGGTGTATCATATTTTTTTAATTGGAGGGACCACTCGCACTTTTCGGATTAAGATGGTTCTTAGCTACATAATATGACATATTATAATAAGGTTTAATGAAAATTTCAACTGTTTTGCTTTTATTGCTAGATTATTTTTTGGTGTATGTGAAAATTCTGCTGAGCACCAACTAAACTTGTTTTAAGTACATGCTACCTTATTCCAATGAAACGAGAATAAAAGCAATATAAAATTGCTATATTTCTTTGTTGTGTTGGTTATTGCCAGGAGAAGATTCTCATGAAGACACAAATCGGGAAAATTGTTGAGAAAATGGAAAAAAATAATACTAGTTTTTTTCCATATGAACTATTAGTACGAGGGTGGATCAAAAAGTTCTAAGCCCGACCAAGAAAATGAAAGAAAAATGGGTCTAAATTTATTTTTATTTTTCGACATAGTCTCCATCTAGCTCAACACACTTCTTCCACCTGACCTGCAACTTGTTTATCCCCTCGAAAAAAAAAGATTCCGGAAGGTCGGCGAAATAGTCGTTTACTGCGACTATCACCTCATCTTTGGTCAAAAATTTCGAGCCATCCAAGTGTTTTTTTAAATTTGGAAATAAATTATATTCCGAGGGGGCTAAATCCACAGCGAATAAGGTGGGTGGGGCAGCAATTCGTAGCCACAATCATGGATTACAGCATTCCCGGCCTTTTTTCTTTTATTTCGTCCCGGAGTCTTCGTAAAAGGTTACAATAATAACTAGAATTTATAGTTTGACCTTTCGGTAAATAATCTACAAAAATAATGCCCTTCGTATCCCAAAAAACAGAAGCCATGACTTTGTTAGTCGACAAAACGACCTTAGCCTTTTTCGGTGTAGGAGAGTCTGATCTTTTCCACTGTTTGGATTGTTGCTTTGATTCAGGAGTATGGTGGTGAACCCAGCTTTCATCCATGGTAACAAATCTAGATAAACGAAATTATGTATCGAACTCGTTTTTGTTCAGCTGAAAGCAACCTCGGGACCCAGCGAGCAGAAACCTTATGGAACCCCAACTCTTCCGTTATTATGTGTTGCACCCGGCCATAACTAATGTTTGTTATCTCTGCTATCTTACCAATGGTCAAATGTCGGTCACCCACTACGAGATCACAAATTTTATCGATGTTTTCTTTCGTGGTAGAGGATGTCGGCCTTCCACTCCTAGGATCATTTTTAATGCTCTCACGACCGCGCTTAAACTCAGCTACCCACTTCTTTACACTGGAATACGATGGAGCAGACTCCCCAAAGTGCTCACCATATCTTGATGGATGTCTTTTGGTGATACGCTTTTTTTATTGAGGTACTTAATGACTGCACGGTGTTCAATTTCCTCGATTATTGAAAATTGCGTCAGATTGATTCAAACAAATAATTACAGAAAATTTATATTGTGCAGTATCGGAATGAAACTGCGCACAATAAATCAGTATGATACATGCTAACAAATGACGATAGATTTTAAAAAGATGTCATAGCTCCATGTAGGTTAGGCCACGAACTTTTGGATCCACCCTCGTAGATTTGGTATAACATAATTTACCTATTTATAAAAAGTATAATTTTCATAAATTAATTTTGTTAGTTATTGAGAAAATGCCATAGCGTTTACTACAGCTTTAGTGATTCAGCCGTAGGTCGCGAATTTCATACACATTATTTTTAAAACAGTGATTGCCGTAGCATTGACGATACTACCAAATTCTAGGAAAAATCGTATTTCATTAATCACTTTAGGAAAAGAATATTACGCGAAATTTTATTTTAAACTTCTGTAAGGGCGTTGTGGAATGGATCTATACGGAATGTTTACGCGGCAATTTATAATCGAATTTACCTTCGTACAGTGTATCAAAGATCGTACAAATAGGAACGATTCAACTTTACGTTGGGCAACCCTGTTATTGTAGTGATGCTGTATATCAATAATGAAATTTTATAAAATGGCAATAAGGACTGCAGCGCTACCTTCCTTATAGTTTAAGAATTAAAATAATCAATTAAAACTGCTGAGAACTGTCAAATTCATAGACTGAAAAAACCATGATTAAAACTGCTGAGAACTGACAAATTTATAGACTGAAAAGACCATGCTTGCAACTCTGCAAAGCGCAAATTCAGCCTTAAGGGGAGTATAGTTTTGTCTCTGGCATATAGACTGTAACGTCGCCTCTTCACAATGGGCCATCATGGCCCGTGATAGAATGTGCGATGATCGCCTCTATGATTGGGCTACCGTCCACACAATTGAGCATGACTCATTTTTACATTGGCAGCCGTACGAGACGGACGTCTCAATCTCTCTATATTTAATGTAAAAATTATATTGCAGCCATTTCCAGTAGGGTAATATTGGGGCTTTTGTATCTCTCATTTTGCTTCGCTTAAACGCCATGCAGTAGCCTTGATTTTTAAAAAAAACCAAGTGAATTTCTCAAAATTTTTTTAATATAAAATTGGGGTTTCTTTTTTAAGTAAAAATAGTTGTGCCAGAGAGTTTCACTGTTGTGTTTGTAAGAAGAAATGTAATATTACTGCATTAGGTAATGCAATACAGGTTGTGATTATGAATCGAAAGAATAATATTCTGGCGAGCAAAATCAGATTACAAATTTGTAGTTACTGCAGCAGTCAGAAGATAATAAAGTATTGTTGCCCACCGAGGGCTTATATTGAAAACCGAGTCCAAAACTAAGTTCAGTGTAAATGAGTTCAATTACCAGTTATGATTCCGATGATAAGTTACTTCAATTAAAATTAATATTAATAAAAATTTTATTTCTTGAATGTCTGCTTACCATTCAAAACATTTTAATAATAAAATATTTACAAATGTTTAAAATAACTAAATTATATTGGACACTAACATCTACATAATTAATGCTTTTCGCAACGAGTTTTTAATTCGACTGTGAAATCCAGCCTAAGTCCAAAACAAAAAGGAACGTCTGTTTAAAAGTAATAGATGCAAAATCAGTGTTAACTTGATTCACTATGGTCTATTCGGTTTTATGAGACTTAAGAATTTGAATAAGGTATATATTTTAAGTAATATACTAATATCGTTTACTGAATTTTAGTATGAATTGAATGAAGTCCACCTTCAATTGCACTTGAAAGCGTTACTTTAACTCTAAGCATATATCCACAATTTGGGTTCAATTGTTAAATATTTAAAAGATGGTTTTGGTCACATTAGTATCTAAAGATGAACTTTAAGTTGGCTATATATTACACAATATTAAAAAAAATAACTAATAACACGGTTTTATATTAGGTTTTGTATTAGGTTTTTAAAATTGCAAACGAAATTGCGAATTTTTTTTAACGTTTCATATTACGTCTTTTGATATTTTTCATTTTTTCCAATTCTTTACTGTTTTGTAGCTTAAAGTTTTGTAAAATAACAAATTATAATATCACTGTAATTGATCAAAGCAATATCTGTAAGTATTTTCGGATGTTTCAACTATCAAGGTCCTATGTAAGCTGCTTTTCTAACAATCTAACGCTGATTGCAATACTAAAGATGAAATATTAAACTTAGACTGTCAATTTTATTGCAAGTCTTTAACAACTATATTTTATTCATAGGATTGTATTGATTTGTTATTATGCTGGAATGTTTTATAATAATTTTTAGATTATAATCATGATATCATACGTGAAGCCGAAACCCTTAACTCTACCATACATAGCCTATCAATAATATTACATTCCGATATGTTCCGGATCGATTAGCTTATATACGTTTTTAACCGATTAATAAAAAGAAAGAGGCTGCAGATTCTACTCCAGTACATATTATATACTTTTATGTATTACACGACCTTTCGTCATTTTTAAAGGATTTTATAACCATTTTTTATTTGATAAAGCGTATCCACTAAAATTAAGAAAAAAATCTTAAACCTTTTTTTGTATCATAATAAGCCTGGGTGAATTAATTGGTCTGGCTGCGAATCTGTAATCACGGAACTACATGGCCGTGTTTAAGAGTCTTAAGCTGAGCAAAAATACACTTGATACAATTTATTATACTAACAATTAAAATCAGGTAAATATTACTAAGTTGACCGAAAAAAACTACACTACTCAGTAGTTTTTGTTGTAAACATCTACATAACCCTTTTAAAATGTATACGTATTGATAATTGTAAGATTCGTTGTATACGATGTAATAAATATCTAAATAAGAAATCCAGTATATTCCAAAGTTTTACATTACTGACAATTGCAATGTGAGCAATCAACGATCGTGTGAACGCGCCGTCGATCATGGCCCAAACTTCCTTTGATGAATGTCCGAAAAACCGACACAGCGGCGATCACGCTCGATTTCAATCCATCATTGCCGCTCACAGGTGATTACGCCCTCTACATAATCGTGAACGTCTGTCATGAGCCATCATGGCCCTTTGTGAAGACGCGGCGTAATAGTCATTGTAGTGATGGTCGCTGGGAAGTTTGTTATGCCATTTCTTCTCCTGTCCTGACTGGCTAGATTTTAAAATTATGGTAGTTTACGGTAGATAGGGTTACGTATTATATTAACATTATTATTGTTTCTAATTAATTAATTATTTTTTTACAAATGTCAAAGTATATTTGCGTACTACACGGCGGTAATATTTTAGCATGTCTCAAATAATTTAACTTTGATATAAATATTCCGCAAATATATATTTATCATTCCATTTAATTACATTGTCGATTAAAACTCTTCCCGTCCTCGCTACCTCTCTGATACTTTTAACGCTGAAGGCGTTAGTTTGCGGAAATCCATACTTAAATCTAAATAAAATTATTTAATTTGCAATTTTCCGCCAAAAAATGTATACGTATTATTGCGTAACAAAACAGACAAAATAGTGCGCTAAGAATGAATTGGACTTACCGGAAGCTAAAACTCCCAAATACATCCAGCTCCACACAATACACACCTCATTTTTTGGCGGAAAATTGCAAATTAAATAATTTTATTTGCTTTTAAAGCTCTTTTATGTTTGATGTTGTATTTGACTATCTGCCTCTGGCAGCACTTAGTTTATCAAATTGTTTACTGTCAACCACAGCTGTCCACTGTCAATAATTGTCAAACAGGAGTTTTGGTGCCATCGTGAATGAAGACGGTCATAATTTTTTCATAGTTATTGAATTTCGTTTTTATATTGAGTGAAATTAGTTGATTTAAGTGGGAATTAGATTGATTTTGTTCAGTGAAAGTGCACAAATGAAGTAATTATGAAGATATTAGTGTATTTCCTCGCTGCCGCCAAATCTCAATAGACGAGCTTGAGTAACAAAGCCACCGTTTTACTCAAGACCCAGACATGACTTACTGACGACTTATGACTGATGACTAATTATAATTGATAAAAATTGATGCAAATTTCTACTTGACTAATGGCAAAATACTAACGTGAAGGCCAATACTTAAAGAAAGAAAGAATTGTCAAACAAAAACCATTCCAAGCAATACTATTATCTATACCCACAGACTACTTAGAGATGCACACATTCTATATCTATTCTCACCTATTCTAGTGCAAACCAGTTTAGTCCAACTTTCATATAAAAAATTAAAAAAATAAGTTTGCTATGTTTTTTATTCGGCCAAATCGTAAGACAGTAGTTGCCTTATATCTGAATGCTTTTAGACATACTTTCAATTGATACGGGTTATACCTTTCCAAGTAAACTTTATACAAATTCGGGTTTGCTATGTATCTATGCAAGTACTGCCTCTTATTACGTAGTATTTATATGCTCTGCAGTTTGATTCAACTTTCATATCAAAAAATAAAAAAAAAATAAGGTTGGCGGTACTTATTTGTGTGTAAATGTGATTTAGTAAATAAACTATACTAGTGAAAGACTATTGTAGAGTTTTATCACGACAGAAGAGGCAGAGGCTTGAACAAGAAAGAAATTTGAAGACGAAACTAGAAAAAGACATGAAATATTAAGATATGGGTTTATTACATAATATAAGACTAGTATAAAATATAGAGGTAATAAAAAGAATATTAAAAATACTTTTTGCACTGTCGTAGAAGTTTTGGCGCCAACATGAAAGAAGATAATTTTGGTGTTCAGAATTTTAGTTTTATAATTTGTGTGAAAATAATCGTAATTCAAGGATGTGACGTACTATAAAACAAATTAACGGAGAAACATAATATGTAAACTTCAAGAAATTAAAACTAAAGACGTATTGAAGGACTCAAATAAGCTTTGTCTTAGTGAAGGAAATGACTTTTAAAAAGGGGAAGACAATATGTTAAGAAACTGAAGAAATGAATTTAAAATTTTAATATGAAAAAGGATTCATTATTACGGAAGACCTGGCAGCATGGCCTAAAGGTCTTAGCCGGCCCCAGAAAGGGGCAAATTAACTTAAAAAAAAAATAAGTTTGCTATGTTTTTTATTCGCCCAAATCATATGTCACTAGTTGCCTTATATCTGAATGCCTTTAGACTTACTTTCAAATAATACGGGTTATACTTTTTCAAGTAAACTTTAAGCAAATTTGGGTTTTCTATGTATCTATGGAAGTCCCGTCTCTTGTTACGTAGTATTTATATTTTATATACTCTTTGATACTCTGTTGCAACCGAAGTTTTGGCGCCATCGTGAATGAAGATGGTCGTAATTTTTTCACAATTATTGAATTTAGTGTAAAATATGAGTAAAATTGGTTTATTTAGGTGGGAATTAGTTTGATTTTGTTCAGTGAAAGTGCACTAATGAAATAATCATGAAGAAATTAGTGTATCGTGAATTTCCTCGCTGCCGCCAAATCTCGTAAACGAGCTTGTGTAACGAAACCACCGCTTTACTCAAGACCCAGACAAGACTGTGTAAATAGTGACTAATGACTGAAATAAAGATCTAATACGGAAGACATAAATTGAAAATTTATAACAAGAAAAAGATTTATTAATACGGAAGACGTGGCTGTATGGACACAGATCCTTTGCCTTTCCCCGACTGGGACAAAATTAAAAACAACAATCTGTTGCAAACTTTGGTTCTTTGGAGTTTTTTGGCGCCATCGTGAATGAAGATGGTGGTATTTTTTTCACAATTATTGAATTTAGTGTAAAATATGAGTAAAATTGGTTAATTTAGGTGGGAATTAGTTTGATTTTTTTCAGTGAAAGTGCACTAATGAAATAATCATGAAGAAAATAGTGTATCGTGAATTTCCTCGCTGCCGCCAAATCTCGTAAACGAGCTTGTGTAACGAAACCACCGCTTTACTCAAGACCCAGACAAGACTGTGTAAATAGTGACTAATGACTGAAATAAAGATCTAATACGGAAGACATAAATTGGAAATTCATAACAAGAAAAAGATTTATTAATACGGAAGACGTGGCTGTATGGACACAGATCCTTTGCCTTTCCCCGACGGAGACAAAATTAAAAAACAACAGGAGTTTGCGGGAACGGTCGGAGGGGGAAGGCGCGCTTTTCGAGGGTTCCCTCCAATCTTTAAGCTAAAAATGTGTAATATTATGTAAAAATGTATAATTTGTAAATTAATTAAAGTGTAAATATTACTTAGTTCTGTGTAAATGTGATTTAGTAAATAAACTATACTAGTGAAAGACTATTGTAGAGTTTTATCACGGCAGAAGAGGCAGAGGCCTGGACAAGAAAGAAATTTGAAGACGAAACTAGAAAAAGACATGAAATATTAAGATATGGGCTTATTACATAATATAAGGCCAGTATAAAATATAGAGGTAAAAAAAAAGAATATTAAAAATACTTTTTGCACTGTCGTAGAAGTTTTGGCGCCAACATGAAAGAAGATGATTTTGGTGTTCAGAATTGTAGTTTTATAATTTGTGTGAAAATAATCGTAATTCAAGGATGTGACGTACTATAAAACAAATTAACGGAGAAACATAATATGTAAACTTCAAGAAATTAAAACTAAAGA
>NJDC01007888.1:54729-74025 GCA_002245475.1 Calephelis virginiensis | reverse complement strand
GAGTTTTATCACGACAGAAGAGGCAGAGGCTTGAACAAGAAAGAAATTTGAAGACGAAACTAGAAAAAGACATGAAATATTAAGATATGGGTTTATTACATAATATAAGATTAAAATATTAAGATATGGGTTTATTACATAATATAAGACTAGTATAAAATATAGAGGTAAAAAAAAGAATATTAAAAATACTTTTTGCACTGTCGTAGAAGTTTTGGCGCCAACATGAAAGAAGATGATTTTGGTGTTCAGAATTTTAGTTTTATAATTTGTGTGAAAATAATCGTAATTCAAGGATGTGACGTACTATAAAACAAATTAATGGAGAAACATAATATGTAAACTTCAAGAAATTAAAACTAAAGACGTATTGAAGGACTCAAATAAGCTTTTTCTGAGTGAAGGAAATGACTTTTAAAAAGGGGAAGACAATATGTTAAGAAACTGAAGAAATGAATTTAAAATTTTAATATGAAAAAGAATTTATTATTACGGAAGACGTGGCAGCATGGCCTAAAGGTCTTAGCCGGCCCCAGAAAGGGGCAAATTAACTTAAAAAAAAATATGTTTGCTATGTTTTTTATTCGCCCAAATCATATGTCACTAGTTGCCTTATATCTGAATGCCTTTAGAGTTACTTTCAAATAATACGGGTTATACTTTTTCAAGTAAACTTTAAGCAAATTTGGGTTTTCTATGTATCTATGAAAGTCCCGTCTCTTGTTACGTAGTATTTATATTTTATATATGTTTTTTTATACTCTTTGATACTCTGTTGCAAACGAAGTTTTGGCGCCATCGTGAATGAAGATGGTGGTATTTTTTTCACAATTATTGAATTTAGTGTAAAATATGAGTTAAATTGGTTAATTTAGGTGGGAATTAGTTTGATTTTGTTCAGTGAAAGTGCACTAATGAAATAATCATGAAGAAAATAGTGTATCGTGAATTTCCTCGCTGCCGCCAAATCTCGTAAACGAGCTTGTGTAACGAAACCACCGCTTTACTCAAGACCCAGACAAGATTGTGTAAATAGTTACTAATGACTGAAATAAAGAACTAATACGGAAGACATAAATTGAAAATTTATAACAAGAAAAAGATTTATTAATACGGAAGACGTGGCTGTATGGACACAGATCCTTTGCCTTTCCCCGACTGTGACAAAATTAAAAAACAACAATCTGTTGCAAACTTTGGTTCTTTGTAGTTTTTTGGCGCCATCGTGAATGAAGATGGTGGTATTTTTTTCACAATTATTGAATTTAGTGTAAAATATGAGTAAAATTGGTTAATTTAGGTGGGAATTAGTTTGATTTTGTTCAGTGAAAGCGCACTAATGAAATAATCATGAAGAAAATAGTGTATCGTGAATTTCCTCGCTGCCGCCAAATCTCGTAAACGAGCTTGTGTAACGAAACCACCGCTTTACTCAAGACCCAGACAAGACTGTGTAAATAGTGACTAATGACTGAAATAAAGAACTAATACGGAAGACATAAATTGAAAATTTATAACAAGAAAAAGATTTATTAATACGGAGGACGTGGCTGTATGGACACAGATCCTTTGCCTTTCCCAGACTGGGATAAAATTAAAAAACAACAAAACAACTTTGGTTCTTTGGTGTCTGTTGATATGCTGTTGATAAATACTCAATAATTTATGTATAACTAGCACACACTTTTTAGTCTCCTTTAAATATGTCTGAAGGTGCTTCTAATGTTGATCTAAAACTACTGCGTTGCATGCAATGGCTCGACGAACAAAATGATCCTAAAAAATTGTCATTACAAAATAAAAATGATATTCAGTTTATTATTGAAACTAATGCACACAGAAAGAAATTTTTGCTTTCTGCTGCAGAAGACGATGCTACTGTTCCAGTTGGTGTAGACGAACCTGAGCTTGAGCCTCAAGCCGTGGTAAGAATACTATTAGCTTAATATAGCCAAAAGAAAAGAGTTTATAGCTACTGATTCCTAATCAATGTTCGGAATAGTATCTACTAAACCCTAAAATAACTTCCTAACTGCATTTTTGCTTTTTACGGTTAGCTAAAAACAAATCTTTTTCTTTTTGAAAAAATGGTAATTAAAAAAAAAGAATAAACTTTAATACCATTATCTTATAACAGCTTGAGCTTGATTTATAAATGATCAATACGACTATATTATTTATAACATATGAGAATTTAGAAACAGACTCAATATTTCCTACTTATAGAAAACATGTGTATTTCTATTTAAAACTTCTATGAACCTATTACTCATAAAATCCTTGCTTCTGAATCAATTTTTACAAAATATGTAGACTTTATTAGCAATTCATTTAAGCATTTCTGTAGCTATAGTTATGAGGGTTCTAAATGCATATTCTACATAATGAACCGACCAGGTGAACTTTGTAACTCTTGGCATTTACTGCTAATGTAAATAGAAATTGGATTGATATATTGTTTTTCCTACTTTCCCTTCAATTTCCCCGGCCTTTCTCTTCATAAGAACTTTTTCTTGACAGTTACTAACACATCAAAAAAATAATTTGCACAATTAATCCATCTGTTTATGAGTGATACAATGACCAGGACCATGGAAAATGGGGTTTCATTTTCATAAACAGATTTAAGCTCTACCATGGCTATTTATTTACTAGCATATGGCATTCTAAATTATAATTTAACAGTAACATTTGCTGACAATTGATTGATTAATCGATTGATCGTTGGTCGAGTGGCTAGCGTACACGACTTACTACACCAACCAACTGCGAAGCTCAGATTCGATTCCTGATGGGGGCAGGCATTTGTGTGATGAACGCTTAGGTGTCTGCGTTTTCGGGTCTTATTATATTTACCTTTTGTTAAATTTATTCTAGTATATATTTAAGTATTTCTATGTATTAGTATCATTGGCTAAACACCCATAACACAAGCATATAATTTGCTTACTTGCTTTGGGGCTAGATTCAATTTGTGTAACTTGTCCAGGGATATTTATTTATGTAAAAAAAAAAGAATTCATTAATTCATATAATTATTGATTAAATAATTTCATATAATTATTGATTAAAAGGGTTTATTATACATAATAGAATTAAGTAGAGTAGAATTAACTAAACAGTTTTCACGTAAACCATACAAGACTTTAACATTTATATAATTATATATAATTCTAAAATCTGCCAAATTGGAACTGCACATATATAATTATTTATTTATTTTAGCCTTTACACAGACTACGAAAAGATAACCTAATAATGGAATGTCAATGGGCATCATGTATGAAGTTTTTTCAAAATTATGAAGTTTTCCAGAAACATGTTATTACACACACAGCAGACTTACACGTTATGGCCAAGGAGGAAAGTGGTAAGTTAGGGAATCCATACTTAGTATCACAAATACGAAAGTTTGTCTGTTACGCTTGCACAGCCAAACAGCTAGTCCGATTTGGATGAAATTTGATATGCATATATTATGTAATTAACTCCCAAGCTCTAACACACGGTGTTTTTTTTTAAATGTCAACCATGCAAGGGATTGTAATTGGAAATAAAAGTTTGTATGAATATCTACAGATAAAGTTGAAGGTAAATAGCTTAAATAAATTCAGAAAGCTGTGGAACAGCACTTTGAAATAAGTTGATTAATGACTAGACTAGACTAGACTAGTCCATAATGTTGAAATAAGGAAAGGCACACAAGAAAGATTTCCTGATAGCAACAGATAATAGTAAACCACAGGAACAAAAGAAAGACCTTAAAAACGCATTGTGATTGTGAACCAGCATATTCTCAATCACAATCATGTCATGGAAGTAAATTGACAGCAGGAACAGTTAAAGTTAGTGGGTAAACAATACTACATATGGTAATTTACACTTTGTTGTCATGAAGTCAGGATCAAGGAATTATTTCCTCATCATCTGTAGGTATTTATTAAATTTAATTCAGTAACATTCTATTTAAATATTTCCATGGATTAGAATTATTGACTAACACCCATAACACGAACATATAATTTGCATATTGTAAGAATTTGTGTACTTGTCACGGAATATTTGTTATTTATTTACTATTACTAACTACACTTAAATCTTTGAAGCTGTTAAGCAAGAAGCTATTCAGGGTTCAGTGTGGAGTTGGGAACTGACAAAAACAAAGTTGCCTAAATTACATACTGATGCAGCATGCTAAGATTTAAAAAGCTGTTTTATTCTCATATTCTCCCTTTACCTGTTTTATTGTGTCTCTAAATATAGCAAGCACTTAATAATGTAAAAATGTTTTCTATTTTAGTGCAATATGTATGCTTATGGGACATATGTGGCCATAAAACAAATGATTTTAATGAAATGATAAGACATATAAACTACCATGCATATCATGCTAAACTATTGGCAATTGGTTTCAATGGTCGTGCCACATTGAAGCTGGAGAGGTGTAGAAAAGACTCAACGAAGAGGAATCAGTTGCCTCCTCTGAAAAGTGAACATTGTTGCATGTGGGTTGATTGTGAGGAGAAGTTTAATTCGTTTCAGGTAAAGTGATGTTATTTATGCATATAATAAAAGAGTAAGAAAACTAAATCTTCATTGGAAATATTGTTTAAACACAAAATGCTTTGTATGTTATCCAGGATACAGAAACCAAAACGAGGGTTGTTAAAATTTTTGTCGGTTTGTCTGCTCATTTTTCAGGTAACAGCTACTGTAAGGATTATTACCATATTTCTTACAGTAGTAGCTTATAACACAGTTTAACATTTAGGATAGCTTTTAGGTACATTCTATAAATCTTTCGATCCCATCACTAACCACTTTAATAAAAACAGTAAAATGTCAGAATAGGTTCATGCCTGCTGCGACCGGTTGTTCGTGGTACGTTCGCAACGAGGACCTACATCGCGACCTAGATTTACCAACAATAGCACAGCATTTCAAAGAACTATTGGAACGGTTGCTTTGAAATAACGGCTGCCCACCCGAACCCGGTGTTAATAATAATAATAATAATAAACCATCTTTATTTCACATAAACCTACAAGAGGCACTTTTGACGGGTCTATATAATAATAAATCTACCACCGGATCGGAACGCGGCCACACACAGAAGATCCGGCAAGAAACTCAGCGGGCTTGTATTTTTTTCATAGTTTACAATATATTTACAATAATTTATGTAATGATACATTATATATTATAAGAGATTGGCATGAGGAGCAATTAATCCCAAGCAGTCTTATCTGCTAAATCTTCAGCAATGTTATGATAACCCTTTTGATTTAATTTACATTTAACACATTTCTTAAATTTATTAATTGGAAGTTCTTTCATATAATTGGGAAGTTTATAGAACTGTATACATAGGCCCATGAAAGAATGGCTTACTCTGTGGAGACGAGACACATGCACAGCAAGATTATTTTTATTCCTTGTATTGACACAGTGTATATCACAATTTCTTTTAAATGAACTTGAATTTCTGTTAACATACATTAAATTTTCAAAGATGTACTGGGATGCTAAAGATAGAATTTTGATTTCTTTGAATTTTTCTCTCAGGGAAACTCTTGGGCCTAGGTTATAAATTGCCCTTATGGCTTTCTTTTGTAAAATAAATATAGTATTGACTTTGGCAGAACTCCCCCAGAGAAGAATTCCATACGACATGATGCTGTTAAAGCATCTGTTAGCACCCGCGTGTGACTACACACCGGCCGCGAACGTGCCCACCAAACTTAGAAGACCCCGCCACGTGTAATCGGATCATCCGGACCCAATAACCGGGCCTAACGCAAGACTCCTAACCCGAACACAAGTACACAAGACATTACTCTACACAGTCGCTGCGGGTTTAGCGACGAAGATCTCCCTTGCGGCGGGCGCCTAACGCCGAGCGACGAGCCGACACTACACCTCTATCAAGTCCACCCAGTAACCAGAACGCAGCACCAAGTCGTGTTACGGTCTCCCGGGAGATAGCCCTTGTTGCTGCCAATCCATTTAAATAATGATGTCACGGGCTGAGCATTTTGCTCAGCTCAAAATAGTCCAGTGAAGTTGTAAAACCCTCGTGGTCTTAGCAAGCAATATATTAGTCATTTCAAAAAAAAATCGCAACCACAGCTACCAGCGACACTGCGAACTAGCGTCCTAATATATACAAATATGACGTTGCGTTGAGGCACCGACACTGCTCATAAGGCGGTATTGAATTGTCTGCGTTCTTGACCGTTGTTGCTCCGTCGCAACCATTAAACACAGCGCGACATGCATATTTTTTGTGAGTGCCATAATGCAATTACATAAAACCGCAGCGACATTATTATGATACTTAATAACAGCTTGACCACATTGAGTCGCTGCTATGTTGTGTGGTTGTCGTAAGTGTGAGTCTACGCTAATTCTAAAACCACTTTAACTTAAACCCCAACTTTTAAATTAAAAAATCATCAAAATACTATGAAGGAGTTGCTTAAAACAGTGTTAAAGTTTTTTTAATAGATACATTTTGTTTATTTATCTGAATAATGTTTCAGTTGTTCCTCGATCATGTTCAAAAACACATATTTTACTCGGAGAATTTGTGTTCATGGGCAGGTTGTGGGTTGAAATTCCCAAGGCGGATTGCTATCACAATGCACGTACGATCACACACAAAGGAAAAAATCATAGCCTGCTACCACTGTGGCAGTCATTTTACGTGTAATAGGAAACTATCTGATCACTTGGCTCGTCAGGTTTGTGTTTTAATATTAAAATTAGCTCTAGTGAACTTCGCCCCACCCACTTTGGGTTTTTGTTAGGTAAAAATTATAATGTTTTTTTAGTTTCCTTGCAGTCAAAAGGTATAAAAAGTATCATGTCTGTCCCCTGGTTTTACTAATTCAAATTTAAGCTAAATTGGTTCAGACGTTTATAAGTTATAGATGTGTGACGAACACGACTTTCTTTTATATTGACTTACTATGATCGGTTTGTTCTGATATTTTAGCCGATATAGTGTCTCCTAGAATAGTATTCTTGTAGAGTAATATGATGCGAACATATCTTCGCCCAAGTTCCTTATGGAGTTGTCAGATAGTATTGAGTGGAAAATTTCACAATCCTTGCAGATCTTTCTGGCTTCCTCTACATTCATTATCCCTTTCATAGAAACACACCGGTTCTGTAGACTTGATACCACCACCATTTGATTGTAAAAAAAAAATATGCAATTGTTGTCATATTATGATGTACCTGTTTTGAGTAATGACGTTATCAGCCTTCACACATGCAATTGTGGGCGGTGGGGATCAACCGAATGCTTTTTGATTTTGCGAAAATATTGTCGATCCTGTATCTGTGTATAATTTGGCTGGTTTTTCAAAGAGTTACACCGTGTAGGGCGAAATATTTTCTTTGTTTAAAACGTATGAAAGATGCACATTTGACACGTTCAGAACGTAGTGCCAGAAGCGGGGTACCAATGCTCGATGTGCGGCAACTGGTACGCGAGTGCGTACCTGGTCCGCGAGCACTCGCGCCAGCACGTGTCGGCGTTCGCGTGCGCTCTCTGCGACATGTCCGCCCCCTCCCGCGCCGCGCTCGCTCTGCACGTGCGCTACCGACACCTCGCTCGCTCCGCCGCCGAGCGCCCGCACGCCTGCCCGCACTGCACCTACAGGTGAGTTTCTTGTTAAACTACAGACAATGAGTCGGTAATCTTTTTTCTGCTCGTATCATACTGTAAAATGTGTATGATCAGTCCATATGTAATTAGAAGATGGCAACTTTACACTGGCGGTAATTCTGCTATTCACAAACTAAACTTATTTTAGCTGCATGGTATCTTTTTCAAATGAAACAAAAGAGATGGAACGTTTTAGACGTGTCAGATTAGTCCGCACATGTCAAATTGTGATGTTTTTTAACAACATTTTCCGAGTGATAGGTAGATTAAATATCTGTAGAAATTACGTGTACGTCTAATTTGACAGCACTAAAAGTGTTTTGTCTCTTTCTGTTACTTTCGTTGAAAGAAGACAGCGATAACTTAAAATTAGTTTAGTGAGTGCGCAACATAATTACCACCACTACCTACCCTAAATTAGGTTTTCACTCCGCCTAATCCTATGACTATGCCGAGTGGAAAGCTATACCTACTTTTAATATAATGAATGAATGAATTCACTACTATAAACATAAAAACTTGAAGTACACAAAGGCAGTCTTATCACTTCGGAGTGATCTCTTACAACAACAACCTTAAGGCGAAAGAAACAATTTATGTACTTAGAACTAAGGTAGGGGCTTCATAGAATAAATATATACATATATACTTATTTGCAAAATAGTAATAAAACAACACAACATAAAAGACTCAAATAGACTAGAACTCAGATATCAAATACTCAATGTTTTTTTTCTTACAGGGCAGTTACAAAAACGGACTTGAGCAAACATTTGGATGTTCATGCACGGAGAAAGAGAAAACTACAACCCAGCGATGTAGAGAATGAAGAAAATTCTGAAGAAGAAGTGACCAAGCCGAAGAAGAAGAAAAAGTACGCGTGTCATATGTGCCCGGAAAAACATATGGCGGTGTTTTCGAGAGGTTCCAGGTTGACCACGCATTTGGTGAAGGTCCACGGCGCGCGGTGGCCGTGTGGCCACAGTCGGTTTAGGTAAGTAAAATTTATGGAAGAATTTCATCAATATAACAAAAAAAGTGTTTGTGCCATTAACACACGATAGAAGTGAAACTTCAGTCAATCGACAAAATAATGAGATGAATATATATTTGTGTCTCTTACCTGTCGTTTTTTCCGTTGCACCCGAAATCACAACGATTCTAAAGAAGTTTCACTTCAAAAGTTAACATTATGATATTTATTCAATCACTTATTTTGCCTTATCTTAATAAAATTTAAGTGGAATCAACAGGAAGACGACCTGTGTTCTGAGCATAGATATATAAAGTTAAATATTTACTAAAAATCTTTTATGGTATGATTGCTATGTAGTTTATACAAAATGTAGTGAATAAGACATTCATAAAATTACATTACAAAACAGTTACTTACTGTTTAATTTGTGTACACGTAAAATTATATCAAAAACGCGGAAAAACTTATCGTGATGTTTTCTCGTGAACCTGACGAGGTGTGGTACGATCGGCTATTTTCGACACTGTTCGTGTTTCGACTGGTTTTTGTTTTCTAGATATGGTAGTGACCACCATTGCCTGCTGACTCCCATTGCCCGGTTCTCCCCTATATCAAAAAACCACACCGCCTCAGCAAAAAAATGAGACACCTGTTTAATTAAACACGGTCTAAATTGATATCCAATATTAATATGTTACACGTGAATGACGTAGCAGTATGCTATAGGTTGAGAATACAATTTTAAACAGTGTTTAGTTAAACATGTGTTCAACCAGTGTTTAATTTTTTATAGTAATACTTTTTACGGATTGATTCTAATTGGTCTCGTTTTTTTTAAAAGCGCTTGAAGATACCATAGTTGTGAAAATACATAATAATGTCATTTGATTTGTACTTATTTGAAAGTGTGAAGTTCAAAAATGCATCAATCTAGATATTATGTAGAAAATACGTCAGTTCATAAGACGTATTATGGTGAATAATAAATAAATATCTCTGGACAAATTGCACAAATTGAATCTAACCCCAAAGTGAGCAAATTAAATGATTGTGATATGGGTGCTAGTCAACGATTGTAATACATGGAAATACTTAATTAGATACCAGAATAAATTTAATAAACACCTTGTTAAATGAGTTACTTGTGTGCACTGTGTGATACTGTCCAACGAAATTCATCATTCGTACTCGGTAAAAAGTCTCTGTTCGTAGGTTCACAAAGTAACTCGTGGCACATGGAAACCACGAAGAAAGTGACAGTGACATATAGAGTTTAAAGTACAAATAGTAAAGATATGGAAAAAAACTACATATTGAACTCCGGGAGTGCCGGCAGAAGTTAAAACTTGAATATTGACGTTGTGCATTTTTGATATTTTGGAATGGTTAAGGAATAATTTTGCACGAATTGCTTTAGTTATAAGTATCAAAGTACTATCATTTATGTGGTAGAATACAATATTAATTTATTGCGCTATCGTACACAAACATGGCAACACGAACATTCGCGAAGGCGCCCTGCGCCATCTTACGGATTTTCGATCAGATCACGTGTCCTGACGTGAGTTTAGAAATTTTTACCCATTCCAAAAAAGTACGCAGCACCGCTACAGAAGTTTCCACTTAAAAAAATTGAAATTTAGTTAGTATCGTTTTTAATGTTTTTAAGATTAAAGCTCTTGCACAAACTTCTTAATTTTGCGAAAAGTACTTGGATTGTATCGTGGCCAAGTTTCCACTTCTGACAGGCTGGCCGGAGAGGTACAGAAACGGCGAATATTGATGTATTACTTTAGGAAATAAGATGCCGGATACCAATCTTAATATGCCATCAAACAAGTCTATATCGAGTCGTAGATTTCGTATTATATAGACGCGTCACAAGTGCCTCTTGGAGGTTAATGTGCAATAAAAATATTTTTGATTTGATTAGATATGAAAACTTCTATTTGAAGATGTTTAAATGTTAGCGGTCTAATACTACTATGTTTAACTTATGGCTTTATTTCATTAACTCACTGGTCATTTGGAGGTTGGTCTATTTAAATGAGCCTGAAAACATTTTTTAAAATTTACAATTAATTAATTTCAGATACCAAATAAGCGATGACGGAATGTACAGATTGACAACTACACGATTTGAGGTATTGGAAGTATCAAAGAAAATAGTCGATGGATATAGAGGGCCCAAAGAATCTCTAGGTAACACTTTTGAATTTAACCTGAGACGCACAGCTGATGCCACAGCAACGACTCCTGTAAGGTATGAAATCACACCTAAAGTTACCAGCGAAGGAGAAACAGTACAAGCTGCGGACGGCAAAAAGAAACCCACAAGCAAACCAGTGGAAATACTAATGTGTGATGTTGATGACCAAGGAAATGTTATTAGTTCAAAAACTATAGATGATGTTGTATATGCGGATACGTAGCGTTAAAGATGTAAATCATGTGGTTGAGGAAAAAATCGGTCATTGAACTTTAGAGTATTTAATTTCTTAGTCCATGTAGTACTGTGGCTTTGTGGCTGTTATCTGTTTGGCCTAGTAAAATAGCACCTATAAAAAATGCGATCTTCATAGTCATAATACAAGGTATGTAATTGTCTCAACTGGCGCACGAGCCGTAGAAATTGAAGGATTAAGGTTATTTCAGAAATTAAACACAAAGTGTGTTTAAGCTTATCACTACATAGTGTAAAACGAAGTCTCTTTTCGCTGTCTGTCCCCATGTATGCCTAGATTTTTAAAACTACGCAACGGATCATGATGCGCTGTTTTTAATAGGTAGTGATTCGACAGAATAAAATAAAAAAAAGGTCTACCCGAGCGACGCTGAGACTGGCTGTTAGTTACAAATAAATTAATTTATTAAAATGTTTGAAACAAGCTCTTTTGGATTTTCTTACTTTTAAATTATGTATGTTACTCTTCAAGCCTCTTGGCTTGGCACCCATATTGTGTAGGTTACACAAAAATATGTGATCCGCCATTTTGTTGCGGCAACCATTTTCGATTGACGGTAATAATAGTTATGTATTATGTTTTACCCAAGTTTTAGCCTAAGCGGTTGAGGTTCACTGTTTCAAATTTCATATAATTTTCCCTTATTAAAAAACAAACGAATAGGTCGATTTAAATAAAATACATTCTGTGATATATATTTAAAGAAATAAATCAGATATTTCAGTAAAATCTTAAGACTGTTACGTAAGTTTTTCCGAGTACCCTTCTCTTCTACCCTTAACACAAAAATGGTAAGCACTGTCGTTGCGAGAGGAATATGTAATGCAGTGGTAGCAATTGATGTGAATCGATGCAATCATCTATTTATCTGACTACTATAGTTTGTTTATTTTAACAAACATTTATAATTTGACATTAAGCACAAAGGGCTCTGATTGGAATGAACTTTATGTTGATTACGTGGACCAATACAATGCAGAACAATTTTTTGGTACTCGTTTGTTAAAAAACGTAAGAATAGAGTATAATTTAATAAGTCGTTACTCATTATAAATCATTTTATGATTTTTCTTCTCTTCCATTCTTGCTCTGTTTATAAGTTTAGGAGGATCAGTTGAGTTCAGTTTGTTGCGATTTTTGTTCTGGTTGCATGAAGCTATACTGCTTGAGGTTGCGCTCCTAACAAAGACCGGGTGCCCTACCATGAACGTTTGTAGCAGTATTATTTTCAAGTTGCTGAATGTCAACTTATAGAAAGCAACTTTATGGCATATGTCATCAAGGTTGTTTTCTCCGGTGTCAATAAGTATTATTGACTTTGCTAAGTAACAGCACATTACTGACGACGGCACTAAAAGACGTCAATTTTACTTTTAATCGTCATTTATTTGCAGTTTTGTATAGACAATGCCAACATAATGACTGACTAAAAAATATTTCACGTCTGAGTGTGACCGTGTAAGGTCCGACTTGAATTCTTGAGGCCCGGGTTTGATTCTCGGGTCAGGCAACAAAATATAAAAGTGTATTTTCAATTTTCTTATAAACCGAAATGTTATCCCGGGATAGGATATGTGCCGGATTGGCCATGGGCTTGCCATCTATCACATTATGGGACTTGAGAGTCATCGGCTAGTCGTGTGTTCCCTGGTTCGAAGATATGGGCGTGAAGATACTACTATTTCCATGTTGCTAAATGTCCACATATAAAAGCAACTTTATGGTGTACGTCATAAGGTTGTCTTTGTTCAATAACAATTAGTATTATTAAAATAATATTGTTTTAAGATGTTTTATGGTTAGCCCCATGGTCTTTGTTAGGAGTGTAACCTCCAATAGTAATGTAGCATCGTGGATGAATTTTATCAATATCTAGCATTTATCAAAGCGCCTGCTCCGCCATCTTTGAATGAAAATTTCATGTTTATCATAATTTTATTAACAATAATAAAATATACATAACAAGTTATAAAAATACATTAACAATAAAAAGTTTTTGTAAGAAAAATATGTCAGTTTAAATAATTACCATTAAAAAATCAAAATAAGATTTCACAAGTCGCGATATCAAAAGTTTTTTATTTTATGTAAAGTCCGCCACACTCGTTTTGTGTCTAAATTCCGTTTCGAAAAAAATTTTGTCGCATCACGTCAAATCTATCCATAGACTATATACCTATATAGCAGATAGTTTTCTGTAAATCTGTGTGAATTTGGTATGTGAGGAATTTCGTTTCGATTTTTCGAAACGGAGATCTGTAAAAAATTTTTTAAACCCTGTAAACTTATTTTATATTTTTTATCATTTGCCTTTAGTGAATTTGGTTCCCACTAGTATTATAAACACGAAATTTGTATGCTCCGTTTTCTGTCTGTATTTCCTTGCGAACTCGTGATATTAGAATAAAAATTTACCTATATCTATCTTCATTATCTTCTAGACTACAGGCCCATGCCAAAAATAGATGGGTCATATGACCCACCAGGTGACGTATATAGGACGATATACGAGCATAAAATAATAAGATTCAGCACTATGCCGTCACCTGTAAGCTGTCCAATTGAGTGCAGGTGAGAATTCAGAAGTGGAGGTAGAGTGAGTCCGTTTTGGTCATTTATTTTTGTACGGCAATTTTATCATCAATAGAACCATGAGAAATAATAAGAAAGCGCTTAGTGCCGTTAAAAAATGGTGTGCCACAAATCCGGTATTTTTTTGATATTCTGACAATTTCCGGGGTAAATTTGGTCACTTGAAAGAAAGAAAGAAAATTATTTTTTTTGCGGAATATGTGTGTAATTGAGATGTTACAAAAATATTTAAGTAAGTATATCAACATATTCTACCATATTTTGGATTGCAAATATTTTAACATATATAAAAAATATTATTTAATTACATGTGCTTTAACATTTAAGTCAAATATTTATATTTATAACTAGTTTAATTATTTATTACCAAAACATTTAAAAACTATAATAAACTACCACCGTTTCCGAACCTAGCCAGTCGGGAGAAGAAACGGCGAAACAAACTCCCCTGGCATAGCCCGCTTTCTGAAATTATAATAAATTATTCTGTACGGCATCAGTTTCAATACAGCTTCTAATCCAATGATAACAGTACCGTACAAAAATAAATGATATACATCACCTAGTGGTTCATATAACCCATCTATTATTGGCATGGGCTTGTAGTCTATTCTTCCTCAAGCATAAACTAAACGTCTGCACTGTCATGTGGGATTCATGTAATAGGCGCCCGCTTGCATGTTTAATTTGAAAATAGTATGTAATGCACCAAGATATATGGATGTGCGACAGACTTAACATATTATTTTAGGCGCCAGTGGAAGTTTACTTCGGGCACGCGCGTCAGATATACATGAAATGCTTAAGTTATATTGTATTTTTAAAACTGGCAATAAGTCGATTAGCTTCTCTAAAACCAGCCTCCACTGCCCCGTGGACAGCGGTATGTCTGTGATGAGAAGATGCTTCTCCAGCAAAGCAAACGACAGGGAAGTTCTTGCCATGGTAGAGAGGTTCGCTGAGAATAACCGCACTTCCACCTTTTTCTTCATTGGCAACACTTCTATATGCGTAAGCTCCTTTGGCTAGCGGATTCAAGGCCCATTGTGACCTGGAATTTTTATACATACCTAGTTAAGCCTTCAAGGTTTTGCGGCTGCTCTCAGATTGGTACTTAATAATAATATATATTCAACCAATGCTGCCAGTTAGGGTAGGTGGTAGAACTATCTACTACTGCCGTTACGTCAGTGTTCTTCACTGTTCCCGATAACGAGGGCAGGTTAGCTGAGTAAGTCGCTAGTAGTTAAATATAGCAGAACTGCAAGTTTGCAAGTAACCAATAAAAGTTAATATCTTACCATACGGAAATCCATCTTCTTGTTGCCTCCCCTACAAAAGTAGGAAGTACATACATATGTTCACGCCAATTTCATTACAGGGGTATCGAGTGTCAAATGTCACAATCCTTGTTTGCCTGTCTACCTTAAGAAGTAAGACTTACCTTATAACAGATTTCACAGGACTAACAGAAAAGTGTTCCTTGAAAACTACATCCAAAAGCTTATTTATCCCTTTCTGGACTTCTTCTTGGCTCTTTTTCTCCATTTCTATAGCTCCCTCACCGTAAATCCAAGCTAGCAAAATATTGGGATGATACTCCACAGTCAGGAAGCCATTTATCTCGGTTATCCATTTCTCTTCATTAGAAAATTTGGCTTTATCTTCGCTTCTCCATAGGATTGCGAAGTTTCCTGGTGTCTTTGGCCACCAGGGCTTTGTGAATTCTATATATATTTTGTCCAACACGCATTGTTGAAGGTTGTTTATTGTGTTAATTTTGTCCAAAGGTAATGATGGGTTGAAGAGTTTGGTGTGTCTGTAATCAAAAAGTTATTGTTTATTTTCCACCCTAATATATATAAACTACGTGTCACGTTGTTTGTCCGCAATGGACAAACAACGTGAAAACGTGAAAAATTAAAAAAAATACCATCCAAACGAAGCCGGAACAGGCAGCTAATATATATATGAATGATTATTATTCCCATTTAGCGTGATCATCGCATCACCCCTAACCGGATGGGACACTGACGCTGTGGTCGCAAGAATAGGTAAAGCGGTGGTATCAATCCGGGCGAGATGCTGCACAGTACACTACCGTAGTGTAGTGTACCTAGTGTAAAATCTAGCAAGCCATCTTCCTGTCAACCTACATACCTTTCTTTCAAAACTGCAACAGATACAGTGACGATGACACTCTTGGCAGCGTATAAGCTACCATCTTTGCATATAATATGCACCAGGGGATTCCCCGTGTCGATGCCAGGTTGGCTAGTCCGCCATTTTATTGTTTCTACCTCCTTGTTTAGGTGAATAGGTATCTTCAATTCCTTTGCTGGATCAGGATATTTGTTCTGTAAATTTATAACGTATGTTTATATACGTACTACTCGTAATTAGGGATGAAAACGTTACATCGATGTTTTAAGACATCGAGGTATCGTTCATAAACATCGTTTTAACGTCGATGTTAAACAACAAGAAAACATCGACACATCGTTAATTATCAACGATGTTGTATGAGCGATGTTCTATTGCAGTGCCATCTCTTTGTAAGTTAGTATATAATCTACATGTAATCTAAGTGAGTCGCACGCCATTGTATTTTCTATTTTTGTCTCACTCTTTCGCTTAAAGTGAGCAAGAGGATTAACCGCTGTATGTTTGGCATCAATGTGCTACTCCGTCGTTAGTGTTTGTGCATTTTCACCAAATTATTTTTATTTACAGAATTTTTACAGACCGATATTCTTCCATTATTCATATGCTGGTACATTATAACTGTTTTATTTAAAGTATCAGTATATTATGTCCGTTATTTAGATTACAAAAACGAATCTAATTCAATATATACAGGAAATCGCTTTTTCTCACTAAATCATGGCCTGTTAATTTTACTGGTTAAGTTAATAACTACGTCAATCCTGTTAATATTTTATAAAACATCGATGTATCGTTCATAAACATCGATATTTTCGACATCGATGTTTCATTTTTAAAAACATCGCTATTATAATGTCGATATTTTTATGAACGATGTTGCATCCCTTCTCGTAATATTATAAAAGCAAAAGTCGTTTTTTAAGTCAAAACTGTGGAACAGAAGTCATGATTTCCAACATTTTTGTAAATGTTCTTAATTATTGTAAATATTTAAATATATGAAATGACGATACTATTTTGACAATGTTGAAGGAAACCAAATTTAAAGCGGGCTTTTTAAAGGCTAGTGTATTGCTAACTTCAAGATTCTTACAATTTCCAGTCCGAGATATCATTGATTATACGGATTGTGTATTTTGCAACGCCTACATCAAGGGCTGTCTTCTGGGATATTGAACCTGGACTTGGTGCTGCGTAAAACAGTAAAAGTGTGTCATTTAAAGATATGAATATTTGGTAGTTTTATCAAGTTCGGACTAAAAATATCAAATAGATGTCTCTTTTATTCCTCTTCTCTTCTAGATCCTGGCGCCACTTTACTAATAAGTTCTTTATTTAGGCGAGTATTATCTATGAACGATAAAAACTAGTATAAGTAAGTTGTAATTAAGGAGATACGTCATTCAATATCAATAAAATCTTACCAACAGAACATCTAGTATGGTCTTATACCCTTTGCCTTTCCAGTTCAACATGAACTCTCCCTCGCAGCCCCAACATTCCTCTAGCCCTTTCAGCGATTTGCCCGTTTGAGGATCTGTCTGTCCTCCTACGTGGTTGTTATGTTCAAACCACTCTATAAAGCTTTTAGATAACTCGGGATCCTTTTTTAATGTGGCGTTGCTTTGTAATCTTAAAAAATAGAAGTTAGTTAATATTAAAAGAAACAATATTTCAATCATTAACCCACTGCTGATCAAATCTGCTTCCAAAATCGTCGTCATGTTTTTTGTGTCCACTGAATATTAGGTAGGTAATTCTACAAGATCGTCAACTATTTAATGGATTTACGCACGTCTACACTAAGTACTACGTTGTTTACGAACTACGATACTTACGAGTGTTTTCGACCCACCAGAGCCCTTACCATGAGTTTACCGCGCTATACTCGCAAGCGTTTCCGTAAATTATTTGTATGAAAACTTTGAACAACGCCTCTACTAATAACTAAGTGAACTGATTTCAGACCAAAAGCGCTATAGCCTATCGAAAGGTTAAATAGCGAACTTAATCTATAGAAAGTCGTGGTAAAGACTCGAGTGTCAATATTTCGAAATCTAGGCTCTACTTTTTGTTACGTCAAATCAGATCCGTTTGACAATGTTCGAGATAAGTGGTTATGCATTGCAAACATAGCAAACTCAAATTTTAGCTAGATATAATCCATTTGTTCAGTCAGCTCGTAAGAGGCGAGCACTGGTTGTATAGTTACTCTAGCACCAGAGAGATCACTGGTAGTAGAGTGCTGTGCAGCACCTTGCCCGGATAGTGATACACCGCCTTAACTATGCCTGCAACTAAAATTACTTATTTTCCCGTTTGGAAGATAGAATAACCGGTGGAATTGCACATAGGTCTAACATTTCAGCTACAGGACAGCAACAACCTATAACATCTGTGGTGTATATAGGCCAAGGGTGTATTTTACCATCGGGAGAAGCGTGATCTTGTTTGCTGACCTTCACTTAAAAAAAGCTTTTTCTCTTTCGTGTTGTCATTAACTAAGGTCATATTTCTTTAAAATTAAAGATTTGTTTATTGGTCATCTCTATGGCACTTTGTCTTCCACTGTTTGAGGGCATGGGTTAAAAGTACCGTAAATAGTTTAGGGTGTGATACCCATCACTTTTACGCACGGCAGCTTTTATTATCAATTTTTTATTCCACCATTAGTTAGTAAAGACTGGCAGTCTTCGAACGTAGTGGCCATACTGACTCATCAACTTATCCACAGTTGCATAAAATTAAACAATGAAGGCCAAAATACTTACGCAGTCCTTACGCACTCTGAAATGGACCTGGTGTTATTTTTCTCGGCACTGCCAACCTCATGGCCTAAAGCTTCAATGATTTCCTCCCCTAGCTCATTGGGAACAAATTCACCATTCGACAGAACAAACCACTTATTGTCTGGCTCTGGTCTTCCTAAGAGACCTAACGGGTTGGCCAGTTCAAAGACAATGTTATCCTTCTCACCATGGCACCTGTGAATACATTAGAAGCTCATCCATTATAGGGATTCTAAACGGTTGTAATCACGCCTTTTAATAAAGATAACCTTGGAGAAAACATTGTTTCCATCTTCCATTTATTATTAAGTTTGGAATTAATCTACGGACCAGACGGGTGCAAACGAGTGTTTACAGCCAGTACTTACAACCGTCTATAACCGTATATTCGTTAATTCGCCAACCGTAAGTCGAAAAGTAGGTATATCCACGTATTATTGTTTCCCGTAAATATCTTAAACCTTGACCAACATTGCTATTATATAATACTGTATTACGCTAGATAGGTTTTTGGTCATCTCAAGGCGGTTTCAGGTCTGAAGAGGATATACGGATCAAGTGTTTTCGCTCCGCAACATTGTAGAGAAGCATCTGGCTGTGGGTCAGAGGGTTTTCTGCGGTTTTGTAGATCTC
>NJDC01007888.1:35751-54132 GCA_002245475.1 Calephelis virginiensis | reverse complement strand
AGGCGGTTTCAGGTCTGAAAGAGGATGTGCGGATCAAGTGTTTTCGCTCCGCAACATTGTAGAGAAGCATCTGGCTGTGGGTCAGAGGGTTTTCTGCGGTTTTGTGGATCTCGAAAAAGCGCTTGATAGGGTTGTACGTAAGGAACTTTAGGACACTTTGCCAGATTATGGGATAGTCGGGTCCCTGCTGCGTACAGGCAGTACCCCGTCAATGTATTTAGACTGTAAAGCATGCGTGCGGGTGGATGGCAACATATCGCCTTGGTTTGATGTTAATATTGGCATCAAGAAGGGTTGTGTGTTGTCAGCACGCTTGTTTATCTTATATTTGGACAAATGTCTTCAAAGGTTAAGATCATTGAATGTGGGAATGTGTATGGGTGACCAAGTGGTGAACTGCCTGCTTTATGCAGATGATGCTGTACTTTTGGGCTCTACACCATCTGAGCTGCAAACACTGGTCACAGTTATGGAAGGAGATTGTAAAGAAAGGAGCTTACATTTGAATGCGATGAAAACCAAAATAATGTTGTTTGAAACCGACGTAGCCAGAATGGATGTAAGAGTTTTGGTTGATGATGTAGTGCTGGAACAAGTGAATGAAATTGTATATCTTGGTTTTCTTTTAGCAGGGATGGAAGGTACACCGCGGATGTAGAGAGGAGAGTGAGTGCAGGGAATAGTGTGAATGGAGCGTTGGGTAAGCTATTCCAAAGCGAGGTTTTGAGTCAAAAAGCTAGACTCGCTTTGCATAATTCTATGCTTATCCCAACGTTATTGTATGGAAGCGAGAGTTGGGTATGTCAGAAAGAGCATGAAAGTAGGATAAATGCGGTCGAAATGAGAGCACTACGGAAAAACTGTGGTGTTACGCTCGCTGACCGCATTCGTAACAGTGAGATCCGAGAAATAGTGGGAATGAAGAAAGTGTTGGTGTTAAAATGCGAAAGGGCATGCTCCGCTGGTTCGGTCATGTGAAAAGAATGACAGATGAAATATTGACAAAGCAGATATACAATGCGAATGTGGATGGATGTAGGTACCCGGGGAGACCAAGGCTGATATTTCACGATCAGATCAATCGGATATTATCCGAGAGTGGTTTCAAGAGTTGCGAAACCGGCGTGTTTGAATGACAAGGGTAATGAATGTGAAGGAAGCAAGACAGGGTTGTCAGGATCGTGAGGTCTGGCACTCGATACTCTCTGCCTACGTCGTAAGGGACTTGGCGTGAAGATATGTATGTTGTATGTATGTATGTATGTAATTTATGTGTAAGTATTTGATTTTCACCATATTGGCTAATAGCAAGTGTCCACGGGACTAACATTAGAGTTTACAGCTGTAACAAGGATACTCAAAAGAGGGCGGCGGCAATATTGATAAACGAATCCTGGAACTTCAAATGAACGACTGACTGATATGGACTGAATTGGTACTTAAATGCACAACGAAATGAAATTAATAACAAGTTATGCGCAAAAAAAGCAAGGCATGAGATGAGATAGAATAGGATAAAGTCAGTTAAGGATCGGATCGCGCCCATAAGGTGATTTTGTATTCTAACACTGCAGTGCGGATCTGTTAGAATTTATATAACGATTTACAGTCTGTATAAAAAGAGTAAAAGTTAATTAAATCGAAACAAGCTTTTTTTAAATCTGGCGAAAATCACGCTTCCGATAGGATATTAATGTTATATGTATAATGTTGTTATGTTTAACAAAAAGGTGCCCTTGATTTTCGGCCACCCTTTTTGTGAGCTGTACCTTTTAATTTACGAGTACATTTGTCTGAAGGTACATGCCTTACTTATCGCACTATCGTACCCTCTAGTACTTATCGATTCATTATTATTATTGGGTCCGGAGGATCCGATAACACTCCGATAGTTCTTTGAAATGCTGCGCTATAGTGGGTAAATCGAAGCCGCGATGTAGGTCCTCGTTGCGAACGTACCACGGGGCGCCCGTGGCAGTTCGCATGAACCAATTCTGGATTACTTGAAGCTTATTGAGATGGGTCGGGAACGTATGCGCGAAGGCTACGCTACCGTATGCTAAGATGGGTCTAACACAGGTTTTGTAAAGTGTCACTTTGTTACGAAGTGACATTTTACTTTTTTTATTAATAAGATAATAGAGACGGCTAAGTACGAACTTAGCCTTGTTTGTGACGCGCTTAATATGCGGTTCGAATGACATATTTTTGTCTAGAGTGACCCCTAGGTATTTTGTTGATTTTTCCCAGGGGATCGCTCTACCGAACAGTTTGATGGTGCCCGGGTTACGCCTGGGACTTAGCCGTTCGGGTAGAACACTTCGATTAAAGTACACCGCTGCACTTTTATCGGGGTTCACTTCTATACGCCACTTCTTGAACCATTTGCCCAGGAGAGTGGCCGCTTTTCTGAGATGGCTGCCTATATGTTTGCCGCGACGAAGGGTTGTATATAGAGCCGTGTCGTCCGCGAAGAGGGCTACGTGGACGCGCGGGAGTCGATAGTATGTAGTAGTACGATAAAGCGTGAATATGGTGTATATTGGTATTTAGTTTTCACGCTTTTTGTCTCTATGTGACTTGTCCTCATATATTAGTATAATTTTTAATGTGCTTAAGACATCAGAAGCAAATGATTTGTTAATATTTGTTTTATTAGTATAGAAAGTCGAACAAGCACTTCGAGTTCCTAGTGGTACGAGATACACATCGCCTATTGACACCATAGATTTGAATGCACTGTTAATCTGAATGGTATGCCTTTCACGTAAGCAAGTTTGCTAATTACCGATTACCAATCGTTAACCTATCGGAACATAACAACAGCGAGCATCTATATTGTGGTGGTTGGTGTTTCCAGGGCTTGACAACCTCATATTACTTACGACATGAATAACATATTCCAACAAACTAAATTACTATATTATTTCACTCAAGTTTGATGGGCTCGTCACACCCCTACAACGTGAATCGGTTGGAAATATTTATTTGTTATTTACCAAGCGGCTCCCAAGTCCAGATAGCAGTTGCCGTACTCAATGGTCTTAATCCTTCCTCCGATCCTTCCGTCAGCCTCCAGCCCTAGGACCTTCAGCCCAGCCTCGTGGAGCTTCTTCAACGCAGCAACACCAGAAGCGCCGCACCCGATCACGATTACGTCCATGACTGCACTGAAATACTATTTAAATTGTTTACTAGCCGACTGACAAACTTCGTGTCGCTTGACATTAGCAGCTGCTAAGAGTTTATATTCCCCATGTTCCCTGCAATTTTCTCGGTTTTTGTTTTAATAAGAACCTTATCCTGACAATAACTAACACAATGAAAAAAGTTTTAGCAAAATTGTTCCATCCGTTCAGGCGTGATGTGATGACCACGTGAAATGTGGATGCGTTTTTATATGTCCCACTAACATTATAAATGCGAAAGTTTGTGAGTATGTATGTATGGATGTTTGTTACTCTTTTACGCTCGAATGGCTGAACGTATTTGTGTGAAATTTGGAACACAGATAGATTGTGACCTGGATAAACATATAGGTTACTCTTAACCTCGATCGCACAACGGGTTCCTGTGTAAAGCAGCAGGCAACAGCTAGTATAGAATATATAGACTGACCGACTCGATGTTGTCCGGTCGGCGGCTATTTTGATCATAAATTCTTGATAATATTATTTAAGTAATACAAACCCTATAACTAACTACACCTAACTTTTCATACATAGACGCTTCATAACCTTTGTAAAATGAAGTATAAGGGTTTGCCTATGTTTTTTAGTCTTTTCCATAATACATACTTGATTTTTTACAAGACTTAGGTACTCCTGATAAGAGTAAAACAACAATAAGAGAATTATCTACATTCTTAAACTCGTTCACGCGTGATGACTAAGAGTTAGAAAGATTTATATATATAGATTTATTTATTTACTCACCATATATTCAAAAATATTAAAAGGAAACAAACCAAAAATCTATATACATGGATGTGCTTATCTTTTCTAGCCTAACATCTCACAGAATAAAGTAAAAAGTATCTTCACGCCCATATCCCCGAAGAGGTAGGCAGAGGTACAACCAAGGCACCCACGACTAACCGAAGACACTAAGTCCCACAATGTGATAGGTGGCAAGCATATCGCCAACCGGGCACATTTCCAATCCCGACCAACATTATTTTTTATTAGAAAATTGGAAAAATCCAATTTTCTTTGTGTTGGCCGACCCGGGATTCGAACCCGGGACCTCATGCAGTCAAGTCCAACACCTGAACCGCTAGACCACAGAGGCGATCTCACCGAATAAACAATAAAAAGACTGAAATTTTCAAATTTTGCAGCGGAAATAAAATGTGCACTTTCTGTGTAGTATATTACATCCCTAGGGTAGTAATATAAGAAAAGACTCAGAATTGATATTAAAACCATAGCACATACTATTCTGTGTTAAAACGGCCTCGTTTACACCGTAAACAGAAGTTTGGATTGTGGACATAATTTAAGAGCAATAAGACGGAAAAATTATCACAAAGTGTTCCAATGGTATAGAGGAAATAAAAAATGGATATTAATTTATTAATCTTACCTACAACATAAACGACTAGGTACTTAGAGCTTGGTCAAATTTATATAGGACCACATCTCTTAATCATGACATGCTTTTCAAAATAATCGTAACATTAAAATTTTCAATAATCTCCGACAAAAGCTTAAGATAAGATCAATCTGATTTCGTCACCTTGCAAACGAAAAAATCGGTATCGGAAACCGGTCCATTCGTTAAGAAATTGTGATGCCACAGACAGAAACACATATACAGACAGGCACGTAAAATGTTTAACACCCCAAAAAAATATATATCGACAATCGATAGACTCCGACTTTTAGGAGTCTTTTAGTAACATATTTATTTAGCATGAAAGCATGACAAAAATGTTAGTTTTTCCAGAGTTTACCTGGAACCGGTAATTATCATTTTTTTATGGTAATTCCATAAAGCGATATATCTGATATATTTATGTATCAAGTAATGTGCCAAATATAGATTAAAAAAGGACTACTACCTTGATTCCATATTAAAACTGTCCAACTTACAAATTTTATCAAATATTTAAATTCAGACGACCATACCGTGCCTATTATTTTAAAATACTAATGGCGTTCAATAAGCATCTGACATTTATCGAAGATATGCGACTGACCTTTTAACAACACATATTATCTTAATGATAATATTTTCATTATCATTGACAATATTGCGTAATTTTAAATGTTATCGTGTTTTTGGGTGTAGGTTGGCAATTAAGAGTATCTAAGTCTATAGGCCGCAGTGTCCCAACATGTTGCTTTGGAAGCCTATATGTATCTGGTTCTAATGTGTTGGGCTATTAGGTTCTAATGCATAGGGTACTGCGACTGTCAGGGTCCTCCTTCTCCACTTTCAGTCGTAAGCTCACTGCTGAGATTAGTAATGTTCCAAACTTATTTAAAGTTGAATTACTGGCAGCAAGCCGACGAGTGTCTTGTGCACTAGCTGTTGCCATCTTTCACGTTCTGATGCTATACTGTGCATCCCTCAGTCTTATGTTGAGTTGTTCGGACACCTGATTCATCCATCTTTTAGAGCTTCTTCCCATAGGCCTCTTGATATTCATACTACCAGTTATCTTGAACTTCTTCAATTTGTCGCTAGGTTTCCTGTCTATATTTTTTTTTATTATTTTATTTTAACACTTGCCCTGTGCTTGGATTAAATTTCTATAAATTTTAAGGAAAGAAAAAATTTCGCTCCAGACAGGATTTGAATCTGTAACCTTTCGTCTTGTTGGTCTCTTCGATGAACAATCATATCTCCGAGAGTCGCATAAAAGCAACGGCAGCTGTATATTTGAAAAATCCAAATATTTATCAATATGACTTGGAGCGATGGAACAGCAACGAGACATTCCAATTGCCTAGTAAATATCCATAAGGAAAGAAATAAAAAATATAATTACAAGATTATATTGTAAAGAACCAAACCAAGCAGAGATTAATACGATAGTACTAAACGAAGATGACTTACCACCTTCTATGTTTGCAGAGGATTTAAATTTAAGTGCTTACTGCTACACAAAGTAATACTTCCTTTCAAGAGGAATTAGAAGAAACTCTGCGAGCGTCTAAAAGTCCTTTTACACGTGTATCCACAAGCTTAGATAAATTAAAGTCAGTAATAAAAAAATGGATTTATTTGAGTGTGGAGGAGCAATGAGGGAGATTTTTGCAGTTTGCAGATAACCGGCTAAAGTAGCAACAGACATTAGATGCCGGTTAGCAGATAGTACTCTTGATACACTTTGTTTTTTTAAGAAGTTACTTTCAAAATCACCCGTAATTACTTTTTTAATGTCCTTGAGCTCTACCAACTTTTGTTTTGATTATGTTCATGTTAGTAAAATTGTTAATTGAGTAGTTAGTAATATTAGAGGATAAATAAAGGCTTTTGTTTTCTTTCAAATTAAATTTTGTTTTAATTACCCTCACTATTACAAACAAGCAGTTTTCATTATATTCAGCAATGTGATTTTTTTTTAACTAGACGAGATTCCGAATATTTCGGGATCCCGCGGGATTGAGATTTCTAATCTCGAGAGATCTCGACTTTACGATCTCGAGTCGGGATTGCATTCCCTAGGACCAACACATTTCGTTCCAATGGTCAGGGAAACAAAAATTGGGTATTACTAAATAAATCTTACCTACAACATAAACGAATAGTCTAAGCTTGATCAAATTTATATAGGAGCATCACTTAATCATGAACTGCCTTTCAAAATAATCATAATATTAAAAATATTCAATATTCCCCGACAAACCCTATCCGTAATGCAGAGAAGAACCATCTCAATGACGTAAATTAAGAAACGAAAAAAGTCATCATCGAAACCGGTCCATTCGTTAAGAAAATGTGATGCTACAGACATACACACACATCAATTTTTTAACACCCCTTTTTTCCGTTTGGGCTTAAAAAGCCCAAATGACGAATTGATAGCCTCCGCCTTTTCGGAGTTGTTTAATAATATATTTATTTAGCATGACCGTATTATTTACTAGAATCTATAACTCATCGTTATAATAGTTGTGAAAAATATTAACAGTTCCCGTATTTTTAGGTATGTTTTCCCATAAAAACAACTGATAAGTTAATAAAGCGAAACTTCTGATACATTTCGCAAGTAATGTACCAAATCTGGATTGAAAAAAGACTTTAGTACCTTGATTCCATATTAAAACTGCCCAACTAACAAACAAATTTTATTAAATATTCAAATTCAGACGACTATACCGTGCCTATTATTATATAAAAGAGCGTTCAATAAAAATCTAGCATGTATATGCGACGGACCTCTTTAACAGCACAATATATTAACGATAAAATTTTCATTATCATTAATATTATTGTGTAATTTTTAATATCAACGTGTTTTGTGTTTTTGGATTAAAGTTAAGTCCACAATTAAGAGAAAGTTTATCTGCCGCTGTAGCTATACGTTGTCCCAAAATGTTGCTTTGGACGTCTACATGCGTTTGGGTCTAACGTTAGGGCACAATACCTGATAATAGCCCAATATGTAGGGTATTGCGACTGTAAGAATTCTCCTTCCTCCTCTACCTTTAGTCGCAAGCTCACTGCTGAGAATCGTGATGTTCCGAACTCATCTAGATTTGATTTACTGGCCACGAGTGTCTTGTGGACTAGCTGTCGCCATCTTTCACGCTCTGATCCACTGTAAGGCTTCACTCAGTCTTATGTCGAGTGGTTCGGAAACCTGAATTGTCCATCTTTTTGATCTCCTTCCCCAAGGCCTCTTGCCTTTTATATTTCTAGTTATCTTGAACTTCTCCAAGTTGTCGCTAAATTTCCTGACTATATGTCTGAAACACTTTTATACTTCTTGCAGATGTATGCTAGAGACTCTTTACTTAGCTTTCAATTCATTTGGCTGAGACATTCGTTCTATGATGTGTATAAGGTACATGCAACATGCGGTATCAGGGAAACATTTTAAAAACGTCGATATGATTTCCGTCGGTTGCTTTCAGTGTCCAGGACTCAGTGCCATTCAGAAAGAATGGGAAGACAATCGTTCTTGTAATATTCATCTCAAAGATTTTTTTGCACATACCAATTTTTTCATATCTTGTCAACTTGGCTCATTATGGACTTTGCCATGTCAATCCATCCCCTGATCTCGATTTCTGATCCTCCCTTGTTGAAGATAGAGGAAGCCAAGATATACAAAACTGTTCAAGATATCATAATGACTCAAAGCAGTCCCTACTGGTTATGCGTCATTTCTACTAATAAACATAAGCTTGGTTTCGGCCTGGTTAATTTAGAGTCCCAACTTTTGATTGACAATTTCAAGCCGTTGTATCATTTCAACTATTATAACTTCTGTAACCGTAATTAACGAGGTATCATCGCGGGTTTTGAATCTGCATTATTCAAAACGCGCGTGCCATCCACTGCTATGCCACCATTCCATCCTTTTGAAACTTTGCGGATTAAATATTCACCGTATATGTTAAAAAGGATGGGTAAAATGACGCATCCCTGCAGCACGCCTTTCTCAAATCTAAATTACGATGACTGTTCCGTACCTATTTCTACTGATTCATAATCATTTTATAAGTTGTATCTAATGTACAGATACCCCCATCTCTTTCTGCTTATTCCGCAGATGGCTCCAGCTGATACAATCGAATGCTTTTTGGCTATCTGTAAAACACATTACTGCTGGTATGTTGAATTCATAATATTTCTACACTAATCTAACATTGAATGACTATGTCCACACATGTGCGATTTAATCTTTAGTTTACATGTCACTCACTATATCTGCACACCCGCCTTTTTGACTCTTGACTATAGCTAAAAAATCTATTATTTAAAAAAACACACTTAGTTTAACTCCGTTTGTGAAGTAGTCGGTTTTATTTGTTTGTACTTTGATTTGTTGATAAAATGCATGAAATATTGACCGTGGTGGGTCCGCGCACCGGCAATGGATGAGTGAGCGCTAGTGGCATGCGCTGTGGTTGCTGATCGTTCTAGGGTTGGCGTATGCACTATTGTCATGTGCTATGATAGTTCAGGCCTGTGATATATGAATAGTTCATATATCACAGGCCTTGATGATAATATTCTATTTGACTTGTGCACGTCTTTACCAAGGTGTCTGGCAGAGTGGAAAACGGTGTATTCTAGTCAGCGCACCCGGACCCGGCAGAAAATGTGTTAAGAAGTCAAAAATCCTAGTTAAAATATATGCAGTGTTTATAATCAATCTCCAAAAGCTAAAAAGATAAAAGTTTGTATGAACATCTATTCTACGCTTAACGCTGAGGTCGCGGATAATCAACTAGTCCCATATAATGGAAACTCACGTTCCGTCGATCAACCTTCGTAAACAAATGCATTTAGAAGAAATATGCTTATGTAGGATCACAATCCGTTTTTCAATCACATTCTTTAAGTCCATGCTTAGTCTGTTAAGTATCGCTGACGCTGAGATAAAAAAACCACCGCAGAGAGTCTGTTCCGCCATTTTTAAATAAAAAACTTTTATTTATTCATAATTTTATTAACAATAAAATGTAATGTAACAAATTATAAATATTTGTTCCAATAGGAACATTTTTCGTATTGAATTTATGTACTTAAAAGCTTAGCATTAATAATCACATTAACTATAAAAAACAAGATTTAATAATTCGTAATGTTACAATTACGTTAATAACGTAACGTTTTGTGAAAACCATACTTATTATTTTCATCAATTGTTCTTTATCTAATTATATCCCTAATTATAAATACGAAATTTGTATGTTTGTATGTTGCGTTTTTACTTCAAAACGGCTGTATCTGTGGATTGTTAGATTTTTGAAGAATAGTCTCTTGATGAAATTTACCATAGAAATATGTTAAATAAGCTAAAATTCATCAAATTAGTTCGCCTGCTATGGCGTTAAGATAAAAACGTCTTAAGTAGGAAGACACTTTCTCATTTTGTAGGGATGAAATGATAGCCAGTTTAATGGCCAGCACATCATATGGGTATCATGCATCAGGCGTCCGCTTGCGTGTGTTAATGGAAAATTGTAAGTATACTGTGCTAAAATATGTGTGTGTGATGAACCTCTCATATCATTTTAGAAGCGAGCAGGGACGCGCGTAAAAAAATCTACCAAATGATATACATAATTTTAATTTTTAAAACAAGCAATAAGTCGATCAGCTTCTCTAAACCCAGCCTCTACTGCCCCATGAAGACTTGCATGTCTGTGATGAGACGATGCCTCTCCAGCGAAGCAGACGACAGGGAAGTTCTTGCCATGGTAAAGAGGTTCGCTGAGAATAATCGAACTACCACCTTTTTCTTCATTGGCAACACTTCTATATGCGTAAGATCCTCTCGCTAGTGGGTTCGAGGCCCATTGAGTTCTGGAATTTTATATTTATAGCTTATTAAGTCAACTAGATAGAGCTTTTTTAGATTATCCTACTAATACAGTCAGCGTAGGTGAAACTCGTACTGCAACAGCTCGCCCCGGTTGGTAATACCATCTTATCTATTCCTGTTGCCTGTTGTTTCGATTTTGAGAGTAGTGTTGCCGGTAAACTCAAGAAGTTAAACAATTCAGCCTGAAGAAGTTTCGGAGACTCGACACCTTGGATCAAATCAGACCAATTTATTTTTCAACCTAGATCTATTTTCTCCGGTGCCTACAATCATCCAGATTGACATTGTATATCTGTATTATTTCTATCTGCCATTCTTTCGATAAGATTTTTCCTAAAGCATGGAATCTTGGCAACCTAGAAAGCGTCTGTCCCTAAAACGATAGCAAAACAGGTCTTGGCATCTAGAGGCCTATTTCAGTCACCTATATACTTGGAAACATTATGGAACGTCTACTGAACAGAATGTTCATGACATATCTTAGAAGATAATGCTCTTCTCAGTGACCACTAATACCGTTTTCGTCATTGCAGGTTTAATGAAGCTCTTCTCAGCCCATTTTCAAAAGGACTCTTTGAAAGGTTAGGAGAAGCATTGGTTGTATTTATTGACGCCCCAAAAGCCTTTGACATGGTGTGAATTGGTAGTTTAGTCAAATATAACCAGTTTTTAGGTTTTTGACAATTTTCCTAGACTGAGTTGCATAGTTCCAAGAACTTTATTGTGCCTCTTTCATCTAAGGTTCATTCAAGTTCGTTTTAAGATCTACGAGTCTCATTGGCAAATATTCATCTTATAGATATTATCCTACTCGTGTGTTTGGATATCCGCGTCCCTGAGGGATAGACTAATTAGACTGAAAACTCACGGATTTGCTTTAAGTTGGCAGCACATTGGTAACATATTAGACTTATATAGGCAACATTAATAACTAACATCAGGAAATCTATGTGACCGTTTGCATTCAAACTGCAATAGTAAGAAAAGACTTACCTCAAAACAGATTTCACAGGACTGACAGAAAACTGTTTCTTAAAAACTACATCCAAAAGCTTATTTATTCCTTTCTGGACTTCTTCTTGGCTCTTTTTCTCCATTTCTATAGCTCCCTCACCGTAAATCCAAGCTAGCAAAATATTGGGATGATACTCCACAGTCAGGAAGCCATTTATCTCGGTTATCCATTTCTCTTCATTAGAAAATTTGGCTTTATCTTCGCTTCTCCATAGGATTGCGAAGTTTCCTGGTGTCTTTGGCCACCAGGGCTTTGTGAATTCTATATATATTTTGTCCAACACGCATTGTTGAAGGTTGTTTATTGTGTTAATTTTGTCCAAAGGTAATGATGGGTTGAAAAGTTTTGTGTGTCTGTAATAAAAAAAATATTCATAGCTGACGAACTTCGTATCGCTTGACATTCACAGTTATTAATAGTGCGTATGGCTCAAATAATTGCTTTTCGCATTTTCCTTGCAATTTTCCAAGTTTGATTTTCATAAGAACCTTCTTCTGACAATAATTAACGCGACAAAAAAGAATTAGCAAAATTTATTCATCCGTTCAGGTATGATGCGATGACCACGTGAAATGATACATTTTTACATATATAGACTAGCCGACTCGGCGAACTTCGTGTTGCTTGACATTAACAGCTACGAGCGTGGATCCAAAAGTTCGTAGCCTAACCTACATGGAGCTATGACATCTTTTTAAAATCTACCGTCATTTGTTAGTATGTGCCATATTGATTTATTGTGGGCAGTTTCATTCCGATACTGCACAATATAAATTTTCTGTGATTATTTGTTTGAAGCAATCTGACGCAATTTTCAATAATGGAGAAATTTGAACACCGTGCAGTCATTAAGTACCTCAATAAAAAAGGCATATCACCAAAAGACATCCATCAAGATATGGTGAGCACTTTGGGGGAGTCTGCTCCATCGTATTCCAGTGTCAAGAAGTGGGTAGCTGAGTTTAAGGAGTGGAAGGCCTACATCCTCTACCACGAAAGAAAACATCGATAAAATTTGTGATCTCGTACTGGGTGACCGACGTTTGACCATTGGTAAGATAGCTGAGATAACAAACATTAGTTATGGCCGGGTGCGACATATAATAACGGAAGAGTTGGGGTTCCAGGCTAAACTTTACAATATGACCCGTCGATTTGGGCATTGAGGATTTTATGGTGGATAGGTCTTAGGTAAAGGAACCTCAATACCAAATTTCAACCGGAGGAGATCTCTAGTTTTCGAGAAATTAATTATTGAAATTTCCAAATTACTAAGAATTTTTTTTTCGGTATGTTCGGCCCAAAACTTTCGAGTTGTTGAGTCTATTCAGCCTTTTTGTGACAATAATGTCAATTATCATTAAATTATTTTCTGTATTTTGAGTTTTTTTTACATGTAATTATAATTATTAATGAATTATTTTATGAAATATTGTAAATTCATTATTGGAATTCAATTTTTTTCGTATGTTTTCATTGTTGATATCAATGTAACGAAACGCCTCCCGAGGGGGCACTCGAGGGTTGCCAGTATGTTACGTTTGTAACATATATAAGCGACTACAGTTGGTTAGGTTAAGTTATTTTTTTTTTCATAAGAGCGGAGAGCCTTCCTACCCAGAAACGACTACAGTTGGTTAGGTTAAGTTAATTTTTTTTTTTTCATAAGAGCGGAGAGCCTTCCTACCCAGAAACGACTACAGTTGGTTAAGTTAAGTTAATTTTTTTTTTCATAAGAGCGGAGAGCCTTCCTACCCAGAAACGACTACAGTTGGTTAGGTTAAGTTATTTTTTTTAATAAGAGCGGAAAGCCTTCCTACAATAAATAGATCTGTAAGTGTTGTCGTCTTATTTTCCTTACCTTTTTAAAGAAACTCATTTATTTTATTTATTTAAACTCAAAAAGGGGGGGTTTCCTCCGCCCCCCTTTTAGGGGGAAACTTCCCCCCTCCAAAAAAAACCTACAAATTCGACGGGTCATATTGTAAAGTTTTACCGGGTTCCATAAGGTTTCTGCTCGCTGAAAGCAACCTCGGGGGTTGCTTTCAGCTGAACAAAAACGAGTTCGATACACAATTTCGCGAGACTGTTTGGAACTTTTTGAGACTGATCCCGAGGACTTTTTGTCTAGATTTGTTACCATGGATGAAAGCTGGGTTCACCACCATACTCCTGAATCAAAGCAACAATCCAAACAGTGGAAAAGATCAGACTCTCCTACACCAAAAAAGGCTAAGGTCGTTTTGTCGACTAACAAAGTCATGGCTTCTGTTTTTTGGGATGCGAAGGGCATTATTTTTGTAGATTATTTACCGAAAGGTCAAACTATAAATTCTAGTTATTATTGTAACCTTTTACGAAGACTCCGGGAAGAAATAAAAGAAAAAAGGCCGGGAGTGTTGCTTTTTTTTGTTTTGTTTTTTTTGTTTTGTTTGAAAGTTTTGTTTCATCAAGACAATGCACGTGTTCACACTTCGGTTGAAACAATGTCTGTAATCCATGATTGTGGCTACGAATTGCTGCCCTACCCACCTTATTCGCCGTGGATTTAGCCCCCTCGGATTATCATTTATTTCCAAATTTAAAAAAACACTTGGGTGGCTCGAAATTTTCGACCAAAGATGAGGTGATAGTCGCAGTAAACGACTATTTCGCCGACATTCCGGAATCTTTTTTTTTCGAGGGGATAAACAAGTTGCAGGTCAGGTGGAAGAAGTGTGTTGAGCTAGATGGAGACTATGTCGAAAAATAAAAATAAATTTAGACCCACTTTTTTTTCATTTTCTTGGTCGGGCTTAGAACTTTTGGATCCACCCTCGTACTAATAGTTCATATGGAAAAAACTAGTATTATTTTTTCCATTTGCTCAACAATTTTCCTGATTTGTGTCTTCATGAGAACCTTCTCCTGGCAATAACCAACACAACAAAAAATATTTAGCAAAGTTGGTCCATCCGTTCGAGCGTGATGTGATGACCACGCAAAATGGAGATTCATTTTAATATTGATAGATTACTAGCTGTTGCCCGCGGTGTTGCCCGCGTGGTTAATGGTCACACAGGAACATTTTTTCGGGATAAAAACTATCCTGTGTGTTAATACAAGTTACCATCTATATGTGTGCCCAATTTCATGAAAATTGTTTCTACAGTTTTTGCGTGAAGGAGTAACAAACATAAAAACTTTTACATTTATAATATAAGTAAGATTTATCTTTGTGTATAACATGAATACAGAATAAATTTACAAATTGCGGTATTAATGTTCGCTCAAAGCAATTTCTGACAGTATAAGAGGTACAGCTAATAACAATTGTCAATATAAAGTGTAGTGAAAATTTTGTTGAAACGGCGGTTGGTATTTTGCGGTCCGTTATAACAAAATATGTAGAATAAATCTTTGTGTTAACTCCTGTAACTGTTGTGGCGGGAAATCTTCCCACTGCGTGTGAGATGGCAGACCGACACTCCACCTCGACCAGACTACGAGTAGAGTCTGAGCTCGGAGACCATTCCAAAATCTCACGTCCTTCCTACCAAACCAACCTTGTCAAAGAACCCATCACAAAACATGCCAACTCACTCGACGTACGTTCCGCCAAAACACCGAGGCGTCTTCAAAATTTTGACGATATCTCTGTGTCTTAGGCGTTGGATTTTTTATGGTATTGGAAGGCAAATAAGTAGACGGATTCCCTGATAGTAAGAAATTTACACCGCCTAGGGACACCAAAGGTGGCAATGGTGCGTTGCCAACCTGAGGTCTTGTTGTAGGCCTCGGGCCAGAGTAACTATACCGGCTACCTTATTCTCCCAACCAGAACACGTCACCGGCAAGCACTGATGTTATGGCGGCAGGAATAGATAAGGCGGTGGTACCAACCCGGGCGAGTCGCTGCGAAATTTTACCACCTACTCACCCCAACAATTACTACACGGGTACCGTGCAATTACCAAAATGAAGGCTGTGATGTAGAATCATGTGCGATCTTACATACTATGTCACTAATAAGCGAAACGAAAATTGACGTTGCCCGCGATTGGATATGTGCCCGGTTGGCGATAGGCTTGCCACCTATCATATTGTGGGACTTAGTGCCTTCGGCTAATCGTGGGTGCCTTGGTTGTGCCTGCGCCTACATCTTCGGGAATATGTGCGTGAAGATACTTTGGATAAATACTTTATATGAGAAAAACATGAATTTGTTTTATCAAAATTAATTTCATTGTGGAAGGAGAAAATATATATAACCAGAAAAGGAAATATATAATGTGACAGTTGAGTTGGAACCATATATGTTACTGATGCATTGTCTTGATAACAAGACCATAAGGACGGGATCATAGACCACGTGTGAAAGAGAGTCCATTACGGAACATTCAATAGTCCCCAATGGGGAGGTAAGGCGGTGGTTGGTGGTAGCAGTCCGGTTCAGCTGGAGTACAGCACTCGACCGCCAAATACAGTGTTAGTAAGGGAGCTATTTTGGTGTCAGCTATGTTACCTACCTTTCTTTCAAAACAGCAACAGATAAAGTAACAATAACACTCTTAGCAGTATATAAACTACCATCTTTGCATATGATATGCACTAGGGGACTCCCCGAGTCGATGCCAGGCTGGTTCATCCGCCATTTTATTGTTTCTACCTCTTTCTTCAGGTGAATAGGTATCTTCAACTCCTTTGATGGATCAGGATACTTGTTCTGCAATTTTTGTTGGGAATGTGTGTCTCTACTAGCAATACAAAATTAAATAAAAATACAAAAGAAAGTCTGAAGGTAAGTATGTAACGTTTTCACAAGAAAACGACTGAAACAGTTTTAATTATTTTTGTCACAGAAATTTTACATTCTGCTCCTTGTTGTGTATTCTTCATCTAGTTTTAAAATAACGTGACTTATTGTTTATTGTTAAACGGGAGATTTTGAATTTTAGGAACCTATAATTGATATGATTGATATGATCGCCTCTGTAGCGGTCCAAGTGTTGGACTTGACTTCATGAGGTCCCGGGTTTGATTCCCGGTTTGGGCAACAAAAAGAAAATTGGGTTTTTCCAATTTTCTAATAAAAATAAATGTTGTTCGGGATTGGATATGTTGCTGGTTGGTCGTAGGCTTGCCACCTGTCCACCACTACCGGTGGTAGTGTTGTGGAGCAACTTGCCCGCCCTACCCCACCTATCCACCGCCTCACGTATTCCTGACGCCGGAATGACTCAGTCATGTTCCGGCTCGGGTACAGGTAGGGTAGCCGGTGCACTTGCACAATTGGCCTAACAGCTCGGCCACGGGATAGCGACGCACCTATAACATCTACGGTATCTATAGGCCCAGGTTATCTTTTACCACCAGGAAAGCCGTGTGCTGGCTCGCTGATCTCTCACATAAAAAAAAATCTAAGTTGGCGTTTTATTACGCTTAAATTATTAAACCAAACGATCTACACGTACACTTATTTGTAGTAAACACTTGTACTTATCCACTATAAACTTTATTTAATACCTTTTGTTACTCTTTAGCGAACCGCTTTCACTGTTTACAGCATCATCGGGGCTTTGAAACTAAAGATAAAAAAAAAACTGTTTTAGTGTAACGTTCAATACTTATTTGGTTGGAACAGTGAAACCGGTTGGCTAAAGAGTAACAAAAAGTATTGAATAAAGTGTATAGTGGATAAGTACAAGCGTTTACTACAAAAAAGTTTGTATACAATGGAATTCCACCAAGTGCCGACGACAGCAAGTATAGATTCCAAACGATCTATACCTAATACTCTTTTAAAACTAAACTAAGTCGTGAAATATCAATAAAATCTTACCAATAGAACATCTAGTATGGTCTTATATCCCTTGCCTTTCCAGTTCAACATGAACTCTCCCTCGCAGCCCCAGCATTCCTCCAGCCCTTTCAGCGACTTGCCCGTTTGAGGGTCTGTTTGTCCTCCTACCTGGTTGCTATGTTCAAACCACTCTACAAAGCTTTTGGCTAACTCGGGATCCTTTTTTAATGTTGCGTTCGTTTTTAAGCTTTAAAAGATATGACAAGTTATTTAATGGGAAATAAAATAAATAAATATCATCGGACAAGTTACAAGAATCGAATCTAACCCCAAACTAAGCAACTGATATGCTTGTGTTATGAGAGTTAGTAAACGATACCACCAGGGACGGCGTTTGGGTATGGCGCGGTTGGGCAACCGCCCAGGGCGCCAAGATGTAAAGGGGCGTCAGATCCTGTACGCTATATATTATTTACCTTTTAGTCTGGTTTATAAATGTTTATTACACAAATGCCTCTTGCCTCCAACTGAAACCCAATCGTCGCGCTTGGTCGGTGGTTAGGCGTGAAAGCTAGCCCTTCGACCAACGAAGCGGTCAACTATTTTTCAAAAGAAAGAAAAGAATTTATCAAAAGAAGTAACTATTTTTTACAGAAATGATGACATGGCGAACTTCGATCATTTGGCAGTCGACACTTTTTGCCTACCTTGCAGGGGGACTTGGCGTGAAGATATGTATGATATTAATATATCATTTGCACATATAATATAACATATTATGTAATATAATATCTAAGATCTAAGATGTCGCCTCTGTGGTCTAGCAGTCCGGGTGTTGGACTTGACTGCATGAGGTCCTGGGTTCGAATCCCGGGTCGGCCAACATAAAGAAATTTGGATTTTTCCAATTTTCTAATTAAAAAAAAAATGTTGGTCGGGATTGGAAATGTGCCCGGTTGGCGATAGGCTTGCCACCTATCACATTGTGGGACTTAGTGTCTTCGGCTAGTCGTGGGTGCCTTGGTTGTACCTCTGCCTACCTCTTCGGGGATATGGGCGTGAAGATACTTTACT
>NJDC01007888.1:24383-35499 GCA_002245475.1 Calephelis virginiensis | reverse complement strand
GATATGTATGATATAAATATATCATTTGCACATATAATATATTATGTAATATAATATGTAAGATGACCTGTACAAGCAAAACCTGTTTCTGGACGTTCTGGATTAAAAGTTCTTTGGTCAGTTTACACTTATCATCTTATTAATAAACACGAAGTATAGTACTCCAAGGTTCAACATTGTGTAAAGTATTTATTACAATGTGATAGAGACATAATATCAACTTATTTTTTTCTCCTTTTTTAGTCCATATTTATTAATAGGATAGTGAGTGTATTATGTTTGTAATTTCTAAAATACTAAATTTATGATTTGGGAAAAATATGCAACAATGTGTTAAAAGCTTTATAGTAGATAGGTCAAGTGGATTTACAAAAGCACATACCGTACTCTTTTGAATGCTGTGCAGTGGAGATAATAAACTATAATTTAATAGTAATATGTATATATCGTACTCCTAGTTCAAATGTAGATTTGATTGATTGAAATAGGGTTTACAACTTTCAGACTTTTGGATGTTTGCTAGGGTACGTATACATTTTTTTTGGGAGATGAATATATCTTGTGTATTTACACTATTTCCCCAAAGTACCGTACGTAAACCATGAATTAGCATATGCGTAATAGGCAGACATAGCAGTTTGGAGATCGGTAACCCTACGTAATTCCCGTAGACCATATAAAAAAACTAGATATTTTTGTTTTAATTTTATTGATATGACTTTTCCAATTTAAGTTTGAGTCAATATTTATTCCTAATAATGAAAATGTGTCAACGCATTCAATCTTGTTATTATTATAAATAAAGATTAATTCAAGGGGATTTTTTGTAAGGTTTAAATTGCATTATTTTTGTTTTAGAAAAATTAATGTCAAGGTAATGTTCATTCATCCATTTAATTATATTATTAAAAATGTCAGTAAGATTTTGATTTAGATTTATATTATTATTACATGAAGTCAAAAGAGAAATGTCATCAGCAAATAATACACAGAATTCATTTAATATTTTAGGGAGGTCATTTATGCACAATAAAAATAGGATGCGTCCAAGAACACTTCCTTGTGGAATTGAGTTTTCTATTTGTATCACTTTTGATCTAGTCATATTAATTGTGTTAGTTTCAACGTTGTAATTTTCAATTTCCACCATTTGTTTGCGATTATTTAAATAGGAAGTTAACCATTGCAGTGGCTTACCGCGTATTTCTACATCATATAGCTTTCTTAACAGAATTTTATATTGTACTTTGTCGTATGCTTTTGTCATATCTAAAAGAATTCCAAAAGCATACTTCTTTTCATTTAATATATTCAGTATTTCATTTATATATTTATAGACGGCTAATACTGTTGAATGGTTTTTCCGGAATCCGTTTTGAGAATTATGAAATATTTTGTATTTTTCACAAAAAGCATTTTGCATTGCTTTTTCAAAAATGTTTGATGATGTAGGCAAAAGTGCTATAGGCCTGTAATTGTTAGGGTCTTGTTTACATGCCTTTTTATGGATAGGTTTTATAATTGATACTTTTAAGAGGTCTGGAAAAATTCCCTCTTGAAAAGAGCGCGTTTAAAAGTTATATAGATAATAGAAAGCAATATGTTGCGATATAAAAAAAGTAAGTGGACACCGCAAGAAAGTCTATACTTCAAGTTATCTTTTTAATGACTGCGGTGTACCACAAGGTAGTGTCTTAGGGCCATTACTTTTCATAATTTACATAAACGATTTGCCTGATGCTATCGGTCATGATTCAATTTTGTTTGCTGATGATACTACACTTCTCATCAAGAGCAAAAATGAAAACGATTTAGATGAAGAAACAAGTGAAACTTTGACTAAAGTGACAGAATGGTTGAATGAAAATAATCTAAAAATAAATCTTACGAAGACAAAATTAGTTGAATTTCAAACACATTATAGAGATACTAAAAAATTAGAAGTGATTTTAAATAATACCACTATTAAGAAAGTAGATTGTACTAAATTCCTAGGAATAAAAATCGATAAATATTGTAACTGGAAATCGCATATTGATTTACTTTGCAATAAAATCGATAGGTTTGTATATGTATTGAGAAGAATTAGAGAAGTGTCAGGATTAAAGGCATCCCTGTTAGCTTATCATGGGTATGTTTCTTCCGTTTTGCAGTATGGTATTCCTATTTGGGGGAATTCTGTAGAATTAACTAGACTCTTTAGAGTTCAGAAGAAGTGTATACGTGCTATATGTAGTGTCATTCACACAAGTCACTTTTCAAGTCACTTAAAATACTGCCTTTACCTTGCTTATATATATTGGCTGTATGTGTATTTGTAAAAAACATCATTATTTGTTTCATGCAAATGCTGATGTACTAGGTTTGTCTCATTTTAGAAATAGTGAGAAACTACATGTGCCTAACCAAAAACTCAACATTTACAAAAATTACGTGTATTGCATGTCCATTCGCATATACAACCAAATTCCTGATAATCTTAAATCACTTCCATAAAACAGATTTCGAAAAAAGGTATCCAACTTACTTTTAGAGAAAAAATATTATAGTGTCAAAGATTTTCTTGCAGATAAGAATAAATAATAAAGTATTTCTAATATGATTAATTTAATAGCAGAATGTTGGGTGCGCGAAACAAACTGTTTCGCCGTTTCTTCTGTCTAGCTAGGTTTGGAAACGGTGGTAGTTTACGGTAGAATTTACATTCTAAAAATTGTGTGTATTAATAAATAATCATGTAATCTCAAAACAAACAAAAAACAGTGTTTAAATAGTAAATCGTGAATAAATAATTAAAAACCTATTAAAATTTTTGCACACCACAAGTTGGTAGAATATGTAGGAACGCTTAAATAATTTTGTAACATCTTTGTAACACTCATATTATGCAAATTTTTTTTTATTTTTCTTTCTTTCTTTCAAAGTTTAGATGTTTAAAAAAAACTATCTTCACGGCCATATCTCCGAAGAGGTAGGCACAGGCACAGATATTACACCCACGACTAGCCGGAGACACTAAGTCCCACAATGTGATAGGTGGCAAGCCTATCGCCAACTGGGTACACATCCAATCCCGGGCAACGTTTTTTTTTACTTGAAAATTCAAAAAACCAAATTTTTCTCTTTGTTCCTCGAACCGGGAATCGAACCCGGGACCTCAGTCAAGTCTAACATCTGGACCGCTAGATCACAGAGGCGACAAAAAAAAAATAATAAAGAATGAAATACTTACGCAGTCCTTACGCACTCTGAAATGGACCTGGTGTTATTTTTCTCGGCACTGCCAACCTCATGGCCTAAAGCTTCAATGATTTCCTCCCCTAGCTCATTGGGAACAAGATCACCATTCGACAGAACAAACCACTTATTGTCTGGCTCTGGTCTTCCTAAGAGACCTAACGGGTTGGCCAGTTCAAAGACAATGTTATCCTTCTCACCATGACACCTGTAAGTACATAAGTTATCAGCCCACATTAGTAAAACTCGTCAGCCTCTTCTCTGTGTTGGCCCGGCTCCTGAATAGAATAAACCATCTGCCTCTCAATCTGAAATCTCGTAAGAACGAGACCACTGGTGGTCCTGTGCATTCACTTAGCTACTTAGGAATACATCGCTATTCGCCATACTGCATCGCTATTCTAGTTCGGAGGGCAGGTTAGCTGGCAGACTTGCACTAACATCCTAGCTCAGGACAGAGACGAACCTATAACACATATGGTGTTTATTCTTTTTTATGGTATTGGAAGGCAAACTAGCAGTCGGATTTTTGATGGTAGGAAATTCATGCCGTCTAGAGACACCGAAGGTGGTTATGATCCGTTGCCTACCTGACGCCGGGATGTTAGGCCTCAAGCAAAAGTTAGGATACCGGCTACTTTATTCTCCCAACTGGAACATGTCAACGTCAAGCTCTGACGTTATAGCGGCAAAAATAGATAAGGCGGTGGTACTAACCCGGGCGAGTCAAAATTTCGCCAATTCGCCAAAGTTATCTTTTACCATCAGGTAAAATGCGTTTGTGAGCCGTTTTATCACATAAAAATACGGTATCTGCATTCATGAGTTTTATGTCATTAAGTGTAGGTATCTAAGGGCTTAGAAGTATTCAGTCATAGAATTTTTAGAATTATATAGACGCGTTACAAGAATCTTTGTATATATCTACGTAATAAAAGCTATTTTGAATTTGAATAGAATTGGTGTCAAATCATAAGAACGTGAATGAGCTAGCGGCTCTCGTCATGTTAAGAGATAACCATTTTGAATAAACACCACGTATACACTATGGGTGCATCGCAATCTACAGCTCGGTGTGTAACAATGGCAAGTATTAACTTTGTATACATTTTTAAGGAAAGAAAAATATCGCCCCAGACAAGATTTGAACCTGTATCCTTTCGTCTCAAGCCGACAAATGCTCTAACCATTTGAGCTACTGAGGATTCAAGTCCCTTGGCGAAATTGATAATTCCTTTATTTTCCGTTAACGCGGGTAAGTAGGCATTAACTTTTTAGCGGGTAAAAGTAATGTTGCTGTAACGGTGCCAATTTAGTGAACAGCTAACGCACAGTACTTTAATTTGTAAAACTCTTGAAGCTTGAACGAGCAGGAAATGTCGAATATTGACATATCGCTGAAATTTCAGCTTAATCCCCTATTAACTTCTAGAATCTAGACGCCTATGAACATTGGTTTGCATCCAAGTGGACCGTATATTTTCTTTTCTTTTTCAAACTTAATAATAATCAGAAGGTAGGCACAAAGTTTCCGCCAAGGTCATTGTCGTTTAAAGGCGTGCTTAAAATCGTCTAGTACGTTTTTGTTTTGCGTCTTTACGAAAACATTCGTTAACATTACACACTTTGTCGAATTCTCATCATATTAGTATTGTTACTAATACCTATATAATAAAAAGTAATTATCAGCCGTGTTCAACAACCGTATTCAGGAAGATGTAAGCAGGAGAAACAGGTCATACACGATTAGCCGAAGGTACTTAGTCCCATAAAGTGATAGGTGGGAAACCTATCACCAACGGGGACTTATGCAATCCCGAGCAACATTATCTTTTATAAGAAAATTGAAATAAAAGCACATTTTGAGTTGCCCGACCTGGGATTCGAACCCCGGACTTCACGTGATCAACGTCAACATCGGACAAAGACGCGACAATTACAAGCAAATAAATCTAACCGAAAACATCAATTATGCTATTCCACTAATATGTAATAGTGTTACCACATCCCTACAACGTGTAAAATTAATTCTTATGAATTGTTTTAAATTATTTATTTCTAATTTACTGACCAAGCGGCTCCCAAGTCCAGATAGCAGTTGCCGTATTCAATGGTCTTAATCCTTCCTCCGATCCTTCCGTCAGCCTCCAGCCCTAGGACCTTCAGACCAGCCTCGTGGAGCTTCTTCAACGCAGCAACACCAGAAGCACCGCACCCGATCACGATTACGTCCATTACTGAAACACAACATCATTTATAATTTTACAAATATTAAGGAAAGAAAAAATGCCACAAATAAGATTTGAATATACATCCTTTCGTCTCGAGTGACGTCACCAAGGTGACTACCAAAAACACATTGAACATAAATGAAAAAAAAAATGCTCTATTCAACATCTCTCACAATGGTGGTAGCTCTACAGGGCACTTACTAAACTAATTTTAAATTATTGCTATCTTCTTTCAATCCAAGGAACAGAAAGAGGCAAAACATATTTAGTGCTCTCAATTAGTTTGTACCTGACAATATTGCAGATTTTTTTATGCCAAGAGACAGCGAATAAGCACGTGGATAATTGTAATGATAAGGTATAACCACAACTTTTTATATATGGCTAATATTAATAACCTATCTACAAATAGAGATAGCACTACTAGAGTTTTGTTGCTAATTTAATTTTGTTAATGATTGAAAAATAGTAGCGGTTACCTGGCAACTGATCTACATTAGCTCTATCTCTTATCTTAGATACGCTATTAATATTGGCCGTTAGACAACACAGATATATTCCTGTGGCCAGGGTGTTAGGCCGATTGTACGAGTCTACCGGCTACTCTACTCTCCGGACCCGAGTGTGATATTGCCATTACGGCAGTAGGAGTAGGTAAGGCGGTGGATCCCCACCCCGGGCATCTTGCTGCACAGCACTGTACCACACTCTTGCTTTTGATCGCCTCTTACGAGCTGCCAAGCAGGACGGCAATTGGATTATTCTGCAAAGAGGACCAACATGGAGAAAATGTTGAATCTTCACCTTGGAATGCGCAGATAAAAAATTCACAAGTTGTGACATCTGGGCTAATCTGACATACCATTAACCATCTTTTGTGTATAATATGCTTTTGTTAATGCAATTTGTAACACTTTTATGATTTAGTTATACAATAAAGAGTTTAATATTGCGATGTCTAAAATTTGTTCTGTGGCCTAGCGGGTCGGCCACCAAAAAAAAATAGAAAATGTATATTTTCAATTATCTAGTAAAAATAACGTTGCTCGGTACTGGATTGGATATGTGCCCGGCTCGTGATAGGCTAGTCGTGGGTGCCCTGGTTCGGCTCTGGGCTCTTCGGGGATATGGGCGTGAAGATACTTTATGTCAAAAATGCCACTAATTTTACGAGCTCTGGCCGCCTCTTTGAGTTTCTTCGTCTCAGTGAGAAGTGAGAAGCTGCGTTGCGATCCGATGATAGATTTTAGAATCATATGCGCACGCGCATTGATCGTCATAGATACCCTTTGCAAGTTCTATTTGAAATATTTGTTTTTTATGTGTTCATCCCAACGTTACTTTATGGAAGCTAAAGTTGGGTGTATTAGAAGAATGAATCGTTAGAAAAATAGAAAAATGCGGTCGAAATGAGAGCGCTATGGAAAATCTGTCGTGTTAGTTGTTACGCTCACTGACTGCAATTTTAACAGTGAGGTATGAGAAAGAGTAGGATTGAAAGAAATTATTGGTGGAAAAATGAGAAAGGGGTGTTCCAATGGTTCGTTCATGTGGATGGAATGACAGATGAAAGATTGACAAAACAGATATACTCGTACAATTCGAGTGCCGATGGATGTAGATACACGGGAAGATCTAGGTTGATATTCCACGATCAAATTGATCGTTTTTTTAAATGACTAATATGTTGCTAACCGCGAGATTTTCACAACATCACCGGACTATGAAATTGATGGTATTATATCGAGAGGTTAGCATATACGCCTAATTCACGAACTTGGACACGGACAGGATTGGGTTCTATTCTCAATGGGGGCAGACATTTGCGTGATGAACATTTAGATGTCTGCATTTCTGGGTCTAAGTGTTTATTGAATTTATACATACTGGTATCTACTTAAGTATTTATATGTATCGTCTATCAGTACCGTTGAACAACACCCTTAATACTAGCATATAATTTGCTTACTTTGGAGTCAGATCAATTTGTCCAGAGACCAAATTTTAAAATCTAAGGGGGACAAAATTACCATCTAATGTCAAATAAGAATTCAGATACTATAATAAATACTAGACATATTACATCCGGCAGTAAAACAAGAAAGCTTTTAGATCACAGTTAATTGAGGGCGAGGCAAAACCAAGATTGACGAGGACGGAACCTGAAAGTTGTAACTTCGTATGCCGCATTTGGAAGACGGCAGCCACTTTTCGCCTGAAGAGCAGAAGTGTACACAGACAAGAAGTGTAAAAGAGCACACGGACACGTCAAAGTTATAGCAACCCTTTTTTCAGATCACAGGTAAGTGGTAATGACAAATCAAATAATATTTATTCGACGTAGGTACACTTGTCGACGTCAAATCATAACATAATAGCAAACTATACAAAAACAATATTATTAAATCAAATCAGTAAAAATATGTATTACATATTGTAAATATGTCAATCACTAAAATATTTTAATTAATAAATTGGTAATATAAAATAATCAAAACATAACAATTACTATTAAAATTAAAAAGGAAATAGAATTAAGACATAGACTAACAATAACAATTTTACAAAGTTAAGAGAATAAATTAACGAAAGATAAAAATAGGTTGTCATTGTTAATAATAACGGTCAATTTTGTATTAAAGTTAATTATTTTTAAAAGTTTTTATTATCAACAAACTCTTATATTGTGTAGTAGGCTTTCAGACATAGCTTATGCTTCAGTTTTGTTTTGAATCTATGATATGGTAACTCTAAAATACTAACTCTACATGAAGCTCTCTCTTTTACGGCACGAAGTATGTATACTTATGAAGTATGTATGTATCGCCTCTGTGGTCTAGCGGTTCAGTTGTTGGACACGACTGCATGAGGTCCCGGGTTCAAATCCCGGGTCGGGCAATAAAAAGAAAATTGGGGTTTTCCAATTTTCTAATTAAAAAAAATGTTGCTCGGGATAGGATATGTGCCCGGTTGGCGATAGGCTTGCCACCTATCACATTGTGGGACTTAGTATCTTCGGCTAGTCGTGGGTGCCCTGGTTGTGCCTCTGCCTACCTCTTCGGGGATATGGGCGTGAAGATACAAGTATGTATACTATTCTTCTGCTCGGTACAGCCGGAAAGTAGCTACTTCGTTTACGAAGCAGGAGGAACATTTTTACTTATCGCCCGGAGAACAGATAGTAAGTACAGTACAATTTAGTAGTAATAAAGTAGTGACAGTAAGTATACGTATTTCATGATAGAGTCGGTTAAGGGTGTGACTTACTAGAGCGTTTTGCAAGTACAGTGTGTTACACCAAGTAGTCTTATAACGACTGACGAATCGATACCACCGGCTTACCTATTCATGCCATCATATCAGTGTTATTCCTAGTACCGTTCTGGTTTTGAGAGTCGCGTACCGGTAATTTACTTTCGCATTATAATATTTCACTTTCCGGTTGGCAACGCATCATTAACAGGGCTATCTATAAATTTTTAATCCCGTAAGTTTGTTTGCTCACACTGAGTTGTTTGAATACATCGTGTACTGGTGTATTTTGATTATTTTTTCTACTAATTGACGATGGGGTCTTTACATTACTATGGTCGACCTTACCATTGGTCAAACCTATATTCATTTCTGTGGTTCTGCAAAAACTACATCAGTTTCTTGTAAGCTTTCAGTTGATGTACTTGTTTGCCCACAAACTAGACTTGCTGCATTCTTTGACCCGTCTTATGACACGCGACGGCGACGTCAGTGACACAACTAGTAGACTCACCATAATGGCGGCATAATCTACGACTATTGGTTTTGGCCTTGTGCTGTAGACGTCATCATGTTAAGCTTTTGAGTCAAATGAAAAAAATCGGAACAAGGTTCGTCATGTTTGTCTATTCATACGTATATCACAGCCATTGTATTCTAAAACCATTACCGCTAACAACTGGTTGAAATTTGGATGTGTTTCAGGGTAGTTCAAACCTTGGACAACTGTAAACATCTTCATCAAAAATAAAAACAAATATGGCGGTCTCGTGGGAGGGGATACACGTTTATGTGATAAGGTCAGAATAAACTTCATACAGACACCCAAAATTTTAACGTTATGTTGCTAACCCGAGGCAAAGGTATCAAGCCTATTGAGTGAGTTTATTTTTTGTTTGGAAAAAAGAAGCCAAAACTCGAACACGATTCTGAACACTTACGGTAGTATATTGCAGAAATTAAAAAAAGGCAAACTGGTGATTCCACCGACTGTATGAATGGAATGAAGTACTTTTAACTAAAACTAGATTATTGACCAAGGACTTTTTCCTTCAATACCATTAATTCGTTCATTTGTTAAAAGCATAATTCGCATTTCATTACAGTGTTTTGATTCTACACTTTTGGCTTTAGAAGTGCTAAATAAATAGAATAAATAATTTAAAAACAAGGAAGTAACCAAGGCCTGCAGCAAGTGAGAAAATAATCATTTTAATTATAATAAAATAAAAAATATGCAGAAGTTTACATGTTGTTTTATGTTTGGACGTACGTTTTTACCGACTTAGTATATACGAGTACATAGGTTAGACTATAACTAGATAGCTTTAATGGGGGACCATTAAAGATATCTAGTTATAGTTACAGTATAAGATACATGTATTTTATTAATATTTATATGTTTTAGTAAAAAATGATCTGCCATCGATACTCCTACGTAAAGCAGCCAGTATAGTCACCCTACTACGGTGCAACATTAACAGCGACGCGGACAATGTCCTGCTGATGATGTATAAGATTTATTGCAATTTGATTCCAACTTCGATTTGCCTGTCTGAAGAAACTCATTTCAAAGATTGCGATATGTACTTTTTTCTGAACTTGGAGGCAAATAAAGATTTCCTGGTGCTAATAAGTGCACACTGTCTACGGAGACCATCGATTGTACAGGAGCGTCGGCAACCAGAGGCAGGGATGTTACACTTCCTCCGTCTTATTAATAAAAGTAGCTTAAAGTGCTCCAAGGTTTAACTTGACATTATAGTCTGAAATACAGGCTATAATTTTCAATTCTGATTCTGGTTCTGATTCAACTATACTTAGTACATTATTCGATGATTATTAATAAGAAGTCTAGAGCTTCTTGAGTTGAGCCTACACGGAGTAGCTAGAGCACTGACATTATAACAATCAGGTTAGGTAATTCGGTGGTACCAATGCGCAACAGTTGCCAAACTTTACCACCTAGCTTATCACTCTGTTGATAAAAAAATCTGCTTTCTTGTCTAACCAGCATTTTTTGTATAGTCTTCAATGGAGCCGGGCATTTAAGGGGAAGGCACAGGGCACAATGTAAGCACATGGGAATCCTTCCATTACCCTTTGTAGAATATAATCCAGGCTCCACCATTGGAGCGTAGGATCAACATGGGAAAAATAAATATTAGGGAGGTTGTTTTAAAAGAAACTTATTTAGATATTTACCGCCTCGTAGCTCGAACACACCTAACATCACCGGTCAACTGCGAGGCTCGGGATCGATTCTCGACTAGACAGACATCTAAATGTTCATCTCACAAATTGAGGTGAACATTAAGATGTCTGCATATTTGGGATAGGCTGGGTACGTTTATTAAAATACGAACATCTATTTAAGTATTTCTTTGTAATAGTAT
>NJDC01007888.1:0-12372 GCA_002245475.1 Calephelis virginiensis | reverse complement strand
GAAATTAGTCAATTTTGGTGGCATTTTGTACAATTTTGTTCAGTGAAAGTGCACAAATGAAATAATCATGAAGAAATCAGCGTATCGTATATTTCCTCGTTGCCACCAAAACTCATTACATGAGCTTGTGTAAAAAGGCCACCGTTTTACTCAAGAGCTTGACATGACTTACTGACGACTTATGACTGATGACTAATTGAAATTGATATAAAATTTGATGCAAATTACTATTTGACTAATGGCTAAATACTAACGTGAAGGCCAAAACCTAAAGAAAGAAGAAGAAGAAACCTTTGTCATACAGACTAATAATGTAGTAGCTAAAAATGTCAAGCGGTACGAAGTTCGCCGGGTCTACTAGTAATACTAGTTACTGTCTGTTGTGTACCAAATACAATGAAAATACCAAATACTTTTGAAAATACAAATACATCAATCCATCCTGCTAGTATTATAAATTCGAAAGTATGTATGTCTATTTAAATTTAATCAAAAACAATTAAGACGCAGAGCCATAAAAGCGACAGGCAAACAGATTCGCATTTATAGAGGTATGAAAGTAAGTATAATAGTATGGATATTTTTTGTTGATTCTATGACTTTTCAGTTTTTTTGAAGAAGAAGTATCTTCACGCCCATATTCCCGAAGAGGTAGGCAGAGGTACAACCAAGGCACCAACGACTAGCCGAAGACACTAAGTCCCACAATGTGATAGGTGGCAAGCCTAACGCCAACCGGGCACATTTCCAATCCCAACCAACATTATTTTATTAGAAAATTGGAAAAATCCAGTTTTCTTTTTGTTGGCCGACCCGGTATTCGAACCCGGGACCTCATGCAGTCAAGTCCTACACCCGGACCGCTAGACCACAGAGGCGATTTTCAAAAAGCCTCAAATTGATTTTGATATTTTATATAGATATATAATCAAAGAAATTTTGCACGATGGTGCTACTAAGGTACACAAAAAAGAAATATAAAACATAATTTATCAATTGAAATAGAATTATTTTAAGACAAAGGAAAAATAAACAGATTAACTTTAACCCAGTCAGATTGAACGTAGATAGTGACGTTTAACCATATTTTTAAACACATTGCTATTAGAGACTTTCTTGACTTTTACTCTGAGGGAGTTCCAAATATTAACTGATAACGAGGTAAAAAATCGGCTACAATATAGTTAGTGTTACGAGAGGGTACTTGGAGAGAAAGGTTATCACTAGATGTAAGAATTGTACCTCACTATTGCAAAATTTAAATCTCTCCTTTAAATACGTAGGGGCATATGGGTTAAAGAGAATAAAGTATATACAACAATGAGAGAACATGACAAACCCGGCGAAGATGATCATATTTACGTAGCGAAAATATGCACCTAACACAGAGATTTTGAAGACGCTCAAGTTTATTCACTTGATCAACAGTGAGATTTATATATGTAGCGTCGGCATAATATAAGAATAAAAGGCATAATATAAGAAGCAAGGATTCGGCAAGCATAGTCTTCGTGGGAATCGGAAGCAAAAACCGAAGACTCCTGAGAGAACTCCAGTCACAGTAAACTTTCTTACTGACCTCCTGAAGTTGTTTGGAAAGTTTATTGTCAATAAAAATCCCTAGATTTTTTACGTGGTTGCTATAAGGAACAATGACACCATTTAATTTAACGGGGGGTAGGCTATCTCAATCTATCCTATTGATAATTCCAGGGCTACCAATAATAATGGCCTGAGTTTTAATTGGGTTAAGCTTAAGACCAAAGGAACTGCTCCAATCTTCAATGCTAACTAGATCATTGTTAATGGTAGCAATAGCACTATGAAGTTCAGTGAGGCCTAGAGTGCGTATAGATTTGGAGATCGTCGGCATACAGCTGGAATAACGTGGTCAGAAAGTTGGAAAAGAAAAAAATCTGCTGCTGTACCAAGCGCTCGAAAACTTTTGATAGAAATCAGTAACTGAAACCGGATTTTGGGGAAGAGAAATAACCTTGGCGTCCTTCCAAGACTTGGGAAAAATCCCAGGTGTGATTGACTGGTTAAGAATATGAGTAAGGATAGGACAAACGATGTCAAGAATAGAAATGATCATATTTCGACCAACTTCATCACAACCGAGTGCATTAGAAGAGATGAACAAGATGTTTCTTTTAACTTTATCTTCAGAAAAAAGGTTAAATGAGAAGGGTTTGAACGTGGGAAGTAATCAAGGTATTCTACGTACGTGTTTTAGTAACGGACTTAAATGTAGTGGATGGAGAAGAAAAGAAAAAAATTAAATCATTAACATTAATATTGGTGGAAATAGTGATAGTAAATTAGTGGAAATAGTAGATACCGATCTACCGACACCTAATGTTTTCAAAAACTTGCAGACTTTAGCAGCATCACCATACTCGACAGATTTATGGATGAACCGTCTTTGAGCATCCCGACATGAAGTATTACATCGGTTTCTCATCCTCACGTATATCTCACGCATCTCTGGAGACTTCGATTTTTTTATATTTAGCAAAAATGATGATGATGAAAGACGATACTAAAAAACATAAAAAGCATTGGTAACAATCGATGTCTTAACCTCATTTAAAGACTTGATTAATGAAGCTCTGAATGCCTATTACAGTTTTAATAATGACCAAATGAGAGCTATTATGTTAATCCTCTGTCAATTAAAAAGTATTTGTGTTATCTTCATCCGTGAGAAAGCTCCACGGTACGAGTACAAGAACTATTGTTAAAACTGTTTATTCTCTGTGATTTGACTCGCTAAACGTTCGTTACACCGTCATGCAAGCGTCAGTCAATTCCTCAGGCATAAGGTTTTTTTTTGTGTTAAAATTCAGCGAGGAAGTACACTTGTCTCGCGATGGTAAGAGACAATCATGACCTATACACGCCGTAGATGTTACACGTTAGCGTCTACCTCTACCCTCATGGAACGTGACGAAGTCATTCTGGCGGCAGGAATAGGTAGGACGGTGGACGGTGGTTCCCCTTCCTGGGTAAGTTACAAACTACAAAGCACTCTCATCACAAGCAGTCTTGTTAGTAATGACCAATAAACATACGCTCGACTCACACGAAGCTGCTACCTCAGAGAGGCAGATGGTCTATTCGACTTAGTGGACCTGGACCAGCACGGCGTAATTATTGTCTAAACGCAAAATAAAAGTAGGGTAAACTACTATCGTCTTATTAATAAACTCTGAGTAAAGTACTCCAAGGTGTAACCTGGTATTGTAGTTTTGTTTTTGCAGTGTGATACACACTATAATATATATTTAATTTTACGGCTACGTTAGTATGTGTTTAAGGCAGATAAGGCGAAAATTATCGAACAGTAATTTATAAGACTTAACCAAATCCGAAAAATCAACGATACTTAATCGTCTCCAGGTTTTATTTTGTATGTATCTTGCTGTTGTGTAGTTTTGTTGCGCTTCATTATATTGTCTGCATATCTGCTTGAAATAATGTTAGAAACGGCTCAAAACATTTTGATTGGTTGTCCTGGCAGATAGCCGCTTACTAGTACGTTACGTTACGTAACATTTTTGGAGTTTACTCCTTAAGAAACGATTTGAGTCCTTCAGTATTTTTTTCTCTTTCAGGACTGACGATCTCGCCCGAACAAAAGTCGAGTTGCCCCGAGCGGGTCGTCATTCGTCGAGTTACGTATGACATTGACATTAGTCGAATAATTTAAAACGCAGTCGACTTGTTATCTATATTATTTTGTAACATATTTTATGTAATACGCTTTATTGAAGTAATATAAATAATCCGAATAATTACAGATATATGTTTGTTTCTCTTATCATTTTAGCAGATGCGTTCATTTACCCTTTTTTCTATTCTAAACTCCAATCGTGCGTCGTAGCTGACACACAAACACTTTTTTTTCAAAGACCATCAGGTTCCCATGTTAATTGAGAAACGGCTACACTAAAAATTCACTTTCATCAAGTTAATTAAAACCAGAACAAGTTCCAAAACAATAAACCAGTAGAATAAATTACACGAACGGACTACTGAGGGTTATAACATTGTAACCACTGAAGACTTGCGACCAATTATTATGGCTTCTCCGGGATTGCTTACAAAGGCCCTTTTATAAACTCCGACAGATAAATGAGGTTTTATAAGTTTGACGTGTATGTGTGTCTGTAGTATCATAGCTCCTAAAAAAACTTACTGATTTCGATGCGGAATTTTCATTTAAAAGCTGACATAATCTTGATGGTTGCTGCAAATTCCGGATAGATTCTGTAGGCTCTTTAATCCTACTAATATTATAAATGCGAAAGTTTGTAAGGATATGTGTATGTTTGTTACTCTTTCACGCTCGAATGGCTGAACCGATTTGTCTGAAATTAAAAAAAAAAGTGTGTGTGTGTGTCCAATTGTGCTACGACGCACAATTGGAGTTTACTCCTTACGAACGATAATTATGATATATATCAAATAGAAAAAAAGGGTAAATGATGTATTCAATAAATGCTACTATATAACTAATACTAATTATTCGACTACGCAAATCATTCGAACAAGTCGACTGCGTTTTAAATTATTCGACTAATGTCAATGTTATGACGTAACTCGGCTGTGGCGGAGCCGAATGACGACTTTTGTTCGGGCGAGATCGTCAGTCCTGAAGGAGAAAAAAATACTGAAGGACTGAAGCGGTACGACTTACATATGTTTGTCTCTTTCTACGTAACGCCTCAACTTTTCGTGTTACACTTGATTTTACTCCTCATAAAATTTCCGTACCGGGCCTTATAACTCAAATCGTTTCTTAAGGAGTAAACTTCAAAAAACAGATAGATTGTGACCTGGATTAACATATAGGCTACTTTTAATCCCGATCACACAACGGGTTTCTGCGAAAACGCGGGCGAAGCCGCATATAACAGGTAGTATTTTTTTTAAAACAAGTACACGGAGCATTAAGTAACATGATAATACGAAGCAAAGATAGCCATAGTATATTTTTAGGAAATGTTTAAATAAGTTCCTCAAATACCATAATAAAAATAAGCAAACGAACTTACCTGACAAAGTTTGATCTTAACTATACTGTGTTAATCGACAAAATTTTATAGACATGCAGTCTGATAAAATGCACATTAAAAACAAAAAAAAACATAACTAAAACACGTCTCATTTCATTAAAACCACATTACAAGTTAAATGCTGTGTTTAACAAAATTGCTCAATGTTTTCGTTAATCTGAATCCAATATGGAGTACTTTTACATTTTCTTATCCGATTAAGCTTCGACATTAATGTAATCGGCCTTATTGTGTGATGAATATAATTGAGGTTCTTAAAATTTCGTATATTTGTAAGCTAGGCGTCGTTTTCGACTTCGTTCTTGATGTAACAAGCCAACATCTTTTAATAAAAATAACATTAATATAAAAGCTGTCCCAAAGCGAAGTGTCTAGCGGGATTTCACAGATAGGACACCTCTTGGGCAAAGGCGGATCCAGTTTTCATTTCTCCTACTTTTGAAAATGAAGTTGATATTTTAGTCTGTGTCACATTGTCATAAAGACCAGGTTTATTAATAAGAAGATTAACGTATCCCTACGAATATTATAAATGTGAAAGTGTGTTTGTATTGCATAATATGTTGACCCCCGATACAAAACGAGGATGCTATAATTTGGCATATATGTGTGCGCGTGCGTGTGTGTGTTTGTCTGCGGCATCGTAGTTCTTCAGCGGATGGACAGATTTATTTTCATTTTTATTTCGTTTGAACTTTGAAGTGATCGAAATGGTTCTTGACCACATTATGCTTTTGTCTAGAGTTATTGATTTTTTTTTTTAATTTTAGGATTTTTTCACATGAAAACATGTGAACCGATTTCAATCAATTTGAGGACATACTGTAGATAAGAAATTAGAAAAAGATAACAGGTAATTAATTGGTTCCTGCGGGAATTGCGTAACTAAAATAAGGGAAGTCACGGACAAATGCTAGTTTTTATTTAATGACTTCAAGCATAATTATTTTATAACAAATATGAGTCTCTTTGTACTCAAGGTTTACCACAACTATTTTGCAATTTCGCAAGGTCTCTATGTAAAATATCATTTAAAGGAACAAACGTTTTGAAAACTTTTATGGATGTCATTATTTTTTATCACCATATCGTTAATTTAATAGGTAATAAAGTAAGTAAATATATACCTTGGGACAAATTGCTCAAGTTTATCTTACTTAAAGTAAGCAAATCAGATATTTGCTAGTTAGCAAATCAGATATTTGCTAGTTAAGAATATTATATAAAAAAATACTTTTTTTGAGGACTAATGTGTTGCCAACCTTGCCTTTTTTTTACAACTTCATCGGGTTTTGACACAAAATTAAAATAATTAAATTAGAAAAAGTGTCTTCACGCCCATATACCCGAAGATTTAAGCAGAGTCACAACCAAGGCACCCACGACAAGTTTCGACACTAATTCCCATAATGTGATAAGTGGCAAGCCTTTCGCCAACCAGACACATATCTAATCGCGAGCAACGTTGTTTTTATTATAAAATTAAAAAAAACACTTTTGTTTGTTCCACCCGGTGATCGAACTCGGGACCTCATGAACTCAAGTCCGCTATACCACAGAGGCTATAATAACTATAAAAATTTTCTCCTGACGATAATTAACAAGGAATTGATTATAAGGCATTAGCGTAATTGGTCCATCCGTTTAACTAGACCAAAGAACTTGTTTGCATTATATAGTATAAAAACACATACCATTAGGTAAAGAAAAAAAAGTTGCGCCTAAATAAAACTAAGAATTAGACTCACGCTAGGCTGATTACAAACATTGCCTCCAGTTTAAGATAAAATTACGTTACGCTGCTCACTAAAATGTGTAATACTTTTATGAGAGAAATCTTATGATATCCAATATACATTAAGGATGCTGTGGTCTACTTGTGGTTGCAAAAGTCTGGTTGTCTTATACTGGCGACGCGACCGTTTTTTGTACGGATCACCACTATGTAGTATAAAACAAAGTTGCTTTCCGCTGTCTGTCTCTATATATTAGGTCTTTGAAACTACGCAACGGAGTTTGATGCAGTTTTTCTGCTGTTTAGATAATTTATTCCCATAAGTCTTTACAAACTGACACTTTACAAACACTCTCTAATTAAAAATTTGTATAGTAGCGAAAAATCGATATTTTGGGACGTAGCCGTCAAGAAAACAATTTTCAATCGCTTACATTGCGTGCGCTGGGAAAACCGATTGAAATACATCAAAAAAATGTACTACGGAAATGTAGGTATTTATATCACAAAAAGATCTACATAAAAGTCCGCGATAGCTATCTATCTCCTAAGATTGCCCACAGTAACTATTTTTATCTCTGAAAAATATGTATAAAAACTTAATTATTTTTAATCATCAATTTAATTTTCAATCATTATTCCTAAGAGTTAGGCCTCTAATTTCTATTTTTTTGCTCGACCCAGGGATCGAACCCTGAAGCTCAATAGGTCAAGGTCTACGCGGGATCGCTATACCACGGAGGCGACTAATAGGAAAATAACTTTATCCCATACAAACAGTTAGTACCAGTTAATGTCAAGCGACACAAAATTCGTCAGAACAGCTAGTCTATTTTATAAAAGGATTTTTACAAAAGATTATTTTAAAAGGTTTTTTTTTTAAACTGGTCAAATATGGATATTTCATATTCCTTGTTGGCTAACTAATACCACTCATTACTCAATAAGTAAAGCATTAGATAAACCCTGCACGGTCAATGTTCCTTCATAATGTTTTTACATTCTCCTTAATGATACAAGTCTTAATCGTGGGAAATATCACTTAGCCTAGGATAAGATAATGAGAAATAGCTTGAACTGGTATATTGCTTGATATGTGAACCTTAGTATATATCGTAGGGACGACAATGTTTTTGTAGTATAGAGACTTTGAAAAAAATTGAAGAGTTGGAGTATCTAAATAATTAATGTTCATAATTAAAAAATCGTAATGGAAATTTTGTTTATTAATATACTAGCTGTTCAGGCGAACTTCGTTCTACCCGTTCAATTTGTATGGGAAATATTAAAATGTTGTTTTTCCTAGTTTGCTCGCAGTCGCACGGGAAAAAAAGTATTTTCTGTCCGTGTCCTGGTTCTTAATTACCTCCTCATCAGTTGTCACCCAAATCGGTTCAGCCGCTCTTAAGTTATAAATAGTGTTAAAAAATTGTATTTTTTAAATTTTCTATTAAAAACAACGTTGCCCGGAGATTAGATGTGTACCCGGTAGGTAATGTGCTTTCTACTTGTCACCTTTGAGATTTTAAGACTTAAGCTAATTATTGCCAAGCAACTCGTAAGAGACGAGCACTGGTTAAAATATAGGTCACCACCAACAAGAGCACTGGTGCGCAGCAACGTGCCCGGTGTTGCTGCCATGGCAGCCGGTCGACGTGCTCCATAGGCCTAAAATCCCGGCCATAGGGCAGCGACACACCTGGAACATCTAAAAAAATCATCTTCACGCCCATATCCCCGAAGAGGGAGGCAGAGACACAACCAAGGCACCCACCACTAGCCGAAGACACTAAGTCCCACAATGTGATAGGTGGCAAGCCTATCGCCAATCGGGCACATTTCCAATCTCGAGTAACATTTTTTTATTAGGAAATTGGAAAAACCAAATCTTTTTGTTGCCCGACCCGGGATTCGAACCGGGGACCTCATGCAGTCAAGTCCAACAACTGAACCGCTAGACCACAGAGCTGAAACATTTATGGTGTCTATAGGTCACAGTTACCTCTTACCATCAGGAGATCCGTGTGCTTATTCACTGACCTCTCACATAAAAAAATATCTGTTAGGGAAGCTATTATTGGCACAGTCAATGTACCATCTTCGTGTCTTCGTAATAACACAATCCTTTATCGTGAGAAATATCGCTTTACCTGGGATTAGATAATTAGAAATAGCCTGAACTGGTATTTATTATGGCTTGTTGCGTAGATCTTAGAAAGAACTCGTTTATAGGGATGGACTTCGGTATTTTTTGCATCGAGGGAAGGTTTTTAATTTAAATAATCGCATTGTATGCAATTATTAAGCATTTAGTCAATTTTGGTACAGTTTGCCATAGTGCCCATTTCGAGTTTGCTTTATGGATGGTATCTCAGTTTAAAGATTTTTTAGATGGAAAACATTAATTTGGCATGGCATTCTATTTTACATTATGAACGTAGTGCGATGAATTATATGCGATTTTTAAAAGTTATAATAACTTTAAAAAGTTGCTTAAAAGATATCTTTAATTTACACAAAAAACTAATTTTATCTAAGCTTTATTTTAATCACTTCTGTGGTCTAGTGTTCCGGTGTCGATGTTGGCTACAAAAGTTCCCGGGTTGTGCAACTCATTTTTTTAAAATTTCCTAATAAAAACAATTTTGCCCGAAATTAGGGCAGTGCCTGATTGGTGACAGATTTGCCTTCTCATTTTATAGGACCTTCGCTTAATCATGAGTGAGTCAAAAATATTCTCGCATTTACCGCCCAGGTACATCCCTACTTGTCAAACAAGAAAATATAATCAGTTTTATATGGCAATCCCGTACCTACCAGGTGCAGCATTACTCAAAGTGCATTGAATTCATGACAAAAATACACGATACGTAATACATTACGTACTATTCAAGGCCTCAAAGGGTGAGTGCCTTTTAAATTACTCGATGTAATAAAATCAAACGTACTGTGAAATTTATTACTCAAGGCGTATTTACTTTTATGAGACATGAAATGAATATAAAACTGTCATTTTAAAAGTTTTGTATGCCCTTTTAAATTAGCTTATAAATTATCATTGATACATGACTTCAGTAAGTGGCAGTTAGTATCGATATCGGTATAACTTTATAGTTTTAGTCTTTACAATTTTTTTCATGTAACAAAGTTAATCATAAGTCTTGCACGTGGTTTTACTCGCATTATTTACAAGTTAGTATCTACACTAGGACGGCACTAGGGAAATTTTAGCTGTCTGAAACCTGGTTCTGGTTGTGGATGTATCTGTATATAGCCACGTAATATAAGATCCCTGCTGGCAAGTTGCCGCGGGTGGCAGGCGAGATTGTAGAAATAATAGGGGTAGTAATGTGTGGTGATTTTCTTGTGCTTTTATTAATCGTAATAAAAATACCTATATGTCAAGTTTAGGCATAAAATTAACCTATTCTTATAAATTTCGAACGTCGTCAGTGTTGACGACATTGAACCGTTAAAATGCGAGCAAAAATTCTTGTTATTTTTGTTAGGTTAACGTATAATTTACATGAATTATCTGTCGAAATTATTATTGAAGATGTCGTTTGACTACTACAATTATTGTCTGTATTGGTTGTCTTGTTTCCGGCGCCACCTGATTGGTTGCTCCTTTACGTCATGTCTAGAGTCTCTTTTCTGTGGCGAATAGTGGGGACGGGCACGGAGCTGGCTTTTGCTGGCATTCAAGTGAGCGACACGGAAGGCGACGCACGTAAACTAACGGCCAATATTAATAATCAATCAAATAATAATAATAAATCAAAAAATTTAATTATCTGTATATATTTACAGGTAAGCCAAAACAATCGTACGTGATACTGCCATTTTCTTTAAAAATGTCATGATGATTGTGTTCTTTAGGGCTTACACTTTTTATTAAATTTTGTATTGTAAACAATAGTGCTAAGGTCATACTGCCAATTTCTTTTGAAATGTTATAATCACATTGTTCTTTAGAATTTATACTATTTTTTTTATTTTGTATAGTGAACAAGATCTAATCGAGAGCTGCGGTAGTTTTTCAAATATTAAAATATCGTTCACAGAAATACTAAACGTGTTCAGAATGTAATACTATCAGTTCATTTAAAAGTGTAAACAAACGCGGCTTAGTTGTTTATGCGTGAATGCACTATATGAATTTATGATTAAAATTAAATTAAAAAAAAGATTTGTATTTGTTTTTATTTGAAGCATTAACAGATTTAGGAACTTAGTTTTTTCAGGGAAATGTCACATATTCATGGGAGGCAATGATTACCTAGGTATCTACCATTAAATTAGCCACATGCTTGTTTTTCTTCCTGTTGTAAAAATCTCAGAAAACAATTAAAAAGGAAATCAAAAAATTGTTCTGCATTGAGAATCGTCTCAGTAAACCATTTTATTCTATATCATCTTTATTAACACTTCTTTTTACAACTGTAAGTGCTTCTAAATATTTTTTATTTCAAATAAATCTCATAAAGTTCAAACTTATATCAATTAAACAAAATTATATTACAGAATTTTATTTTACAGAATTTTATTTAGAAATAGACAGTCTTTCCTTCTATTCCCCTCATAACTCATAATTATATTAGATTTTATCAATTTGCTATTATTTATATTTTCATTCAAAAGAAGAAGTCTATCTATACATCATCATCATCCTCACCAGCCGGAGGACGTCCACTGCCGGACATAGGCCTCCCCCAAAGAGCGCTACAAGTCACGGTCACCAGCCGCTTGTATCCAGCGACTCCCCGTGACTTTGACCAGGTCATCAGTCCACCGGGTGGGAGGTCGTCCAATACTACTAGGTAGGCAGAGGTGGACCTAGGGCACCCACGAGTAGTCGAAGACATAAAGACTGACAGTGTAATAGGTGGCAAGCCTAAAGCCAACCGGGTACATATTCAATCCAGGGCAATCGTGATGACAGACCGGTCCCAGTAGAGCGTTGCATGGCTATTTTCAAGAACTGGCTCCGGTGTATACTTATAGTAAGACACTTCAAAACCGACAAGTCCATATCGAAGAGCAAGTTGCTGGTGGATTATCTTGGCTACTTGGTTATGCCTGTGCAAGTACTCGCCGTTGGCAAGATGAGAACAACCGGAAATAATATGTCTAATGGACTCACCAGGGCGATGGCACGCTCGACATATGTCAACCGTACCACCCCCCATGATGTATCTCCGATAGTTAATCGTCTTGACAACCTCATCAGTAATTGCACAAGCAAAACCTTCGGTTTCACCAAAGAGGTCACAGAATCGTAACCAAGATACGGATGCTAGTGTATCAATGTCAGGCCCATAAAGAACCTGATAAAATAGACCATGTAGTTCTTTGCTCTTCCATACGTTCAAGCGATCCTGAGTACTAAGTACCACCGGTTTATGCCAGTTCTCTTTACCTAAGGAGAGCGGAGTCAGCCCATTATCCACTGACACTACATCACGATGCATTTCACACTCAACATGTAGAAAGTATTCTCGAAGATTGTATACTTCACGGTTATGAAGGTTTTTGGCATTAAGGAAGCCACGTCCT
>NJDC01007883.1:42933-60424 GCA_002245475.1 Calephelis virginiensis | reverse complement strand
TTAGTAACGGTAAGCCTATGCTCGCCTTTTACAAGCTGCCTGGTAGTAAAGCAAGTACAGCGAGTAATTATTAATTCATAATACTTTTTTAGAAATATAACTCTTTATTTATATGCCTAGCAGTAAAATATATCACAACGTATTTGCTGCAACCGATCTCTACTACAGTATTATATCGAATTTGCAAAGTACATAAATGCATTTCGATTCAAATATTCATTCTGTCTGTTGTACGTTTAGTCGTATGTTAGATGAAATGCAAGATTATTAAATGACCGTGGATTTTTTGAGACATCATTCAGAATCGTTAAGAATTTAGATCACGAAATAATTAAAAATTCTAAAAACTCTAACTACATACATACATACATACATATCTTCACGCCAAGTCCCTTACGGGGTAGGCAGAGAGTATCGAGTGCCAGACCTCACGATCTTGACAAACCTGTCTTGCTTCCTTCACATTCATAACCCTTTTCATACAAACACGCCGGTTTCGGAGACTCTTGACACCACCCTCGGATAATATCCGATTGATCTGATCGTGAAATGTCAGCCTTGGTCTCCCCGGGTACCTACATTCATCCACATTCGCATTGTATATCTGCTTTGTCAATCTTTCATCTGTCATTCTTTCCACATGACCGAACCAGCGGAGCATGCCCTTTCGCATTTTAACACCAACACTTTCTTTCAAACCCACTCTTTCACGGATCTCACTGTTACGAATGCGGTCAGCGAGCGTTACACCACAGATTTTCCGTAGTGCTCTCATTTTGACCGCATTTATCCTACTTTCATGCTCTTTCTGACATACCTCTAACTACTATTTTCATTCTATGTTACTTGAAGAAAATGCATGGATATAGTCTAAACAAAGCATTTCTCGCCGATCGCAATAATTGCATACTCAAGCTGGTGACGGTGTGATTTTTCCCTTTACTTACTTTTCTCTGTGGCATGACTCGTACTATGTACGAGATATCGTCACAACACAATAACACATTAGCCATTAAAAAACAAGTTTTAAAAATTTGACTTAGACGAAAATTTGCTACCACGCAACGGATCTTCATCTCGGTTTCATCCTAACATAGTTTTTTTTCCTGAATCATAAAATTCTTCTATAGATAAAGGCTTGACACTTACATTTACGTACACAATGACATTGAAGGGCGCACATGGAAAAATATATAATCGATTTAAAAAAAAAGAAATTTTTGTTTGATTCATTTTTTTTGTAGGTATGTTAATCGATTTCTCTGTCATTTCTGAGCTGATTTTCTTTTATTAGTTGAAGTGGAAATTACTTTGTATTTTTGTACGTGGACGATTTCATTATTTAAACATTTACATTAAAAATATAGAACAACTAATATTGCACATGCGGTCAAGCGAAAACAATATAATATAATAACTAATGTTGAACTTGTGTTTGCTCACGTATACAGTATTCTTAAGATTACTTTACGTACTTCACTATACTTCCACAGCCTTATAAATGTCATAAATTGAAGCAGTAGTCATGATACATTTCTTGTTTGTTGTAGATTGTTTCGGATCCACTATAGCTATATACATTGGAACACTAGCGTGTACGGCCACCTCGTTGGCTGAGAGACGTGGCTAAATCCACCCACCAATAGTGTGGCTAGGTTTCGTTTCTCGTCGGTGGTAAATCTTTTTACTGTGGCTAACCTAGTAGTTAAAAATTCTTGCATTTGCCAATCGAAAAAGGGCAACTAAAAGAGAGGTTGGGGCTGTAAATCAATTCCATCTGTTCAGACGTGATGCGATGACCATGCAAATCGGAGATTCTTTTTTATATACACATAAATAAATATTTCTTATTGACGTGGACCCATAACACAAGCACAGAATTTGTTTACTTTGGTAAAATTATTTAGTTACAAATAAAATTACTTCACAACTTGCACAACGTGACAGGTGGCAAGCCTATAGCCAAGCGGGCACATATCCAATCCCGAGCAACAATTTTTATTAGAAAATTGGTAAAACTACGTTTTCTCTTTGTTATCCGACCTGAGAATCGAACCCAGGGCCACATGAAATTAAGTCCAACACCTGGACCACTCGACCACAGAGGCGATAACCACTACGAGTACACGCAAAATTGGTTCCATAAGTTTCGTTTTACGCCCCGCTTTCGCCTGTCAGCGTGATCATAAGTTCGAGCTTGGAGCCTTTGCTTTTAAAGTGGTACGTGAGTTCAAAACATCGAACCTTAAATATGAAGCTACTATCTTCCGCACAGTAATAGTTGTTATAGCTTAGTTTTTGCTTGCGTCCTTCCACGTATTAAACTCTTCCAAGGACATCTTCTTAAATGTCAAAGCCGGGCCGGATTAGGCACGTAACAAGAGTTGCTAGTGCTAGGTTTACGTGCTCTAATACCTGTCTGTGTATAAAAAAATATCAATTCAGATAGCAATCTAAAAACATTTTGCAAAAAGAGTATAACATTTTTTTTTAACGGTAACGTGTTTTATATTTTTTGTATGTTTGTTACGCGATTAGTCAGTATATAAAAATAAGTTTTAATATTTAAATTTCAATAGGATTAAAAGTAGTAGGGGAGACCGAAGTGACTTGTGAAAGAGGAGAGTTTTGATATTATCGATTTTTGGAATATATTAACTGACTGTGAATTCGCAATAGTGCATGTTTGTTAGCTCTCGAGTTCAAGCCTCGACTTGAACTGATAAACGTACATACACAAACGCAAGTTCAATATCCATTAATAGGTTCCAAAAAAATCAACGATGTTCCCTGTGTTGGTCCGAGCTTTGCAGAATAGATCATTCCTTCCTGCCAGGCATCTCATAAAAGGGGAACATAGGCTTACCGTCACTAGCACCGTGACATCTGACTAGGTGGTAGAGTTTTACAGCGACTCGCCCGGATTTGTACCACCGCCTTACCTATTCCTACCATAACGTCATGATGTGTTCCGGTTTAGAGGGTAAGGTAGCCAATAAACTTACTTTTGCTCGAGGCCTCACACCCCGGCCTCAGGTTGCCGATGCACCATTACCACTTTGGTGTCTCTAGGCGGCGTGAATATCTTACCATTAGGAAATCGGAATTACCATCAGGAAATCGGTCTGCTTATTTGCCTTCCAATATCATAAAAAAAACTCTCCTCTGTCATATCTCACCTCGATCTACCCTATATCTCGCTCTCCTGACCCATATCTTCAAATAAAAAATAATGCATGCGCTAGTAAACTGCAAAAAATTACTCCAATTTAATTTTAATATTTTATCCAAAGGTAGTTAGTTCCAATGATGATTCCAAGATAATCCAATATAAAAATAAAAAATTTAATCTTACAAGTGGTTGTTGATTTGTAGGTAGGTACTTAATAATGTTAATGATTAATGCATTAACTTTCATGTACCTCAACAAGATAGCAATAAATATAAAATAAGGCAACAAACATAGAAATTACTCTGAAATAAAAACAAATATTCAATAACCTCCAGAATAACCTAATTTCAATATCGCTAAAAACCATCTCCAGATTATTACCCGACCACAAAAGAAAATAAAAAGAAAGTATCTTCACGCCCATATCCCCAAAGAGGTAGACAGAGGTACAACCAAGGCACTCACGACTAGCCGAGGATACTAAGTCACACAATGTGATAGGTGGCAAGCCTGTCGCCAACTGGGCACATATCCAATCCTGAGCAATTTTTTATTAGAAAATTGGAAAAACCCTATTTTCTTTTTGTTACCAGATTCGAACCAGGGACCTCATGCAGTCAAGTCCAAAAACCGAACCGCTAGACGACAGAGACGACAAAAGCAAAATAAAAAGAAAGAAAAAAAGGAAGAAAAAGCAAAAGAAAGAAGGTTCTTAATTTGTCTGTATGCTTTTTTGTGTGTATGTTACTCGATTTATGGTTCTATAAATGATAAAAGGAATTGGATAGTTCTTTTTTCAAAAGTTACGTCTTGTTTTATAGGGATTGAGATCCAGGTTCCGAAAAGTGGTTTTTGACTTATACCTAATCCTATTAATATTACAAATGCAAAAGTTCGTATGTTTGTTTGTTTGTTTGTTACTCCTTCACACACAAACCGATCAACCGATTTTCATGAAATTTGGCACACATATAAAGGGTAGCTTGAATTAACACGTAGGATAGTTTTATCTCAAAAAAAATCCTGTGGGATCATTTACCACGCGAACAACGCCGCGATCAACAGCTAGTAATGCTATGTATATGTTTTTGTGTATTGAAATTGTAACAGACCCCGGTCAAAAAAGTTTAACGATCATTGTTTTGGTTTATTGCTGTTAAAATATTTACAGGCGCTAACAATTTAAACAGGAAATAAATGTTTTAGGCTACAATTTAAAGTTTTTTCAATGAAGCTTTAAGAGAATTTCACAAATGATTGTATAATAATAAACACATAGTATGAGGTCTAATAATTGTTTGTAACAAAAATAGAGATTTTACAGTTTAAAATCAAAAGTTCGAGAATATACGATTTGGTATGAATAATAATGTTCAGTACATAAATTAACTGGGTCAAAATTTAGTTAGGTTTGTGCTCGATGGGTTGTTAGCAAATTAAAATTTGACGGTTTATTTCTTGAATCGAAGCAAAACGGTTTTAAACATTTTTCTCATTTTAGCGGGCAGAAAAGAACCAATGTTTGTTCATTATTATTATTATTTTATTACAATATAGTCAAAAAGTTGGTACAAGACTGGATAGTTGATATTCCAAATATAAAAGGTACCTGAGTATGTATGGGTAATACGATACTAATTATTAACTGAAATTTTAACATATAAATTAATGTATGATTAAATATGTGAGAAATAATTTCAATGTTATCAAGAAGATGAATTTACTAAAATGTTGTAATGGCGCATATTGGGTGTATCGCTAGTGGGCAGTGTGGTGATTGGTTACAACAATTCAAAATTCGGGACAAAGACAGCATGATTCTGTCTAATGGTTAAGAATGGGATGTCACGATGTGTTGTGAAGAGGAAATGCAAGTCAATATTTTTATGTAACATTTGATAATTTAATTTTGTAAGAAATTAAATAAAGTGTAAGGAGTTAAGACATTATTTACTGATTTATTATAGGATTTTAAGTAATTAATAGATGGTTGGTAGCTTGTGAAAAAAAATGAATAAGATAGGAAAATGAATGTTTGGTTGGCGGCAATGATATGAGAATGACAAATAAGCGATGGTTTGGGAAAGGGACGGTTTGTGATTGGTGAGTGAATTAAGACAATGTTGGCGGGAAAAGTGACCGGAGAATTTAAGGAGTATAAAAGGTGAGGTCGAGGAAAATGGGAGGATTTTACGCTGGAATCAAGAATGGTGTGGAAGCTGTGCTCGAGGAAATAGCCAGATACAGAAAAGGAAGGGTTACTCTGTCGGTTGAACCAGTGATTTTTATAGGTTATTAAGGGCTTTGTTTTATTTTAGTCTATTTTATCACGTGGGCATCCGAAAGGGGTAAGTCATTTTGTCTATGGAGATATCCCTACTTGGTAAAGAAGCTTTATCAGTTATTTTGGTTTTGTGGTATATTAAATTTAATTTAATTTAGTTGAAAGGGGTAATTAGGATTCAAAACAAACCTTTTCATACACAACACTATACAAGAAAACTTTACAATACACGAGTCATATAACCAAATTGTCCAAATGGCAATTAAACGAAAGCTGGAATTTCCTGAGTTAAGCCGCTAGGTCTCTGGAAAAATCTGGCTGGGTTACGGGACCTGACTATTTGAGGACAATGTCCTTAAATACAAGCCTGCAAAATAATTATGCTAATTCAAATTGATTTACAAAGACCTTCGAGGTTGACTAAACGTTGTTCAAATGTATTTAGCGTTCATTTAACAATACACACATTACTCAAAAATCATTAAAACTAGTAGCTTTTGGGGAAATATGAAATAATATAACAATAAAATAATAATAATAACAAAAGGAATAATATATCGTTAAAATGTAAGTAGACAAAACTGAAGAGCTTCGTATGGAATTTTCTAGAAACCTTGGGATATCTTAATAGCGCACTTTCTACAAAATTAAATTAAAAAGAAAATGATATAGAAAAAAAGGAAAATATATTTATTATAATAGAATAATCATGAAATTACTCAATTGATTTTTATTTATGAGTCACATTATTTGTGTTGTGGTTTGGTAGGTTGTTAAAATACTTTTAATGGTTGTGTAGATATTTTACGGAAAATGGTGAATTGGGCGGTTTATATTTTTAGGGGTATTAAAATAATATTAATGTTTATTTTAAACTTTAAAAGAAATGAGGGTGAATGTTAGTTTGCCACGTAATCAATTCCATATCTACTTTTATGGTAAGTTGGGTAAAAAAGTACTGTGATTTCATGTACATTGAAATTTATTATTGAATTAAATTAGGTTAATTTTTGAATTAATTTTTTGAAAAATTTTTGAAAAAAATTATGAATCATAAATGAGTAGTCATTTGTTGCAGTGATTTCTGTGACAAATCTATGGAATTTTAGCAGATAATAAGGATGATTTACATTAATTCACATATGACCTTCTTTTGGGCCATCTTGAAATTTGATAATTAATTAATATACTTATAACTTATAGGGTGGTAGTATGGTTAGCGATATTAGCCATTAGAGGGCGCCATTTTAAAAATATTTAGACTATAAAAAAAACAATTTGTTTTAAAAGTATATTTTCTTTATTGACTTTTTGTGTACTTTTTCAGCTTTGGTTTTGGGTTTTTTTTTAATTGTACTTTACGTTTGATTGTGAGTTGTGCGGTTTATATGTTTAGGGATATGAAAATAATATTGATGTTTATTTTATGTTTTAAAGGAAATGAGCCGAGTGTTAGTTTGTCAAACAATTAATTCCATATCTATTTTCATAGTAAGTTGAGTAAGAAAGTACATTGTACCCTGTACATGTACATTGAAATATATAGGTTAGGTTATAAATCAAAAATGAGTAGTCATCTATTACTATTACAATGATTTCCACGACAAATCTATGGAACTTTGCATAAGGATAATTTACATTAATTAGTACGTAATTTTTATTTGGGCCATCTTGAGATTTGATAATTAACTACTTGTTTTAAACTTATTGGGTGGTAGTAAGTTTGGCGATATTAGCCATTAGAGGGCGCTATTTTAAAAATATTTAGACTATAAAAAAATTCTATTTGTTCTAAAAGTATATTATATAAAAGTATAGTATATTTCCTATAATGAGTTCTTTTATGTACCTTATCAGCTAGATGGTTTTTGGTTTTTTTATTGTGTGATTTTCAGAGAATTGTGTAAATACTTTACAGTTGGTTGTGAATTGTGGTGTTTACATTTTAGGGTTATGTAATTAAAAAAATTAAAAAATAAAGCGTATGCAAAATATTTAAATTAGGTACAAGTCTTTTAGTATTGCATATTATGATGTAGGTTAGGTATAAGGCCAGAAAGGTTAATTTCATGTTTAGTTATCGGAGAAGTTTTATGATAAAATTAAATGTTCTGAAGTCTATTGGTCTAGGGTATTTCCATCATTTGAAGTAAAATTAACTTGGAAAAGTAAGACAACTTGTAAGTGTGGTTTAAGCTAATTGCAAACGTACAAACTTTTGGTTGAGTTTTATACCGGGACCAATGTGTAATTGTTTTGATGATGTTTTAAAACATTTATGTACGAATATATTACGTATATTTTTTCCACATAATGGTCGGTGTTACTATCAAGTGAAAGTGGGTAAATAAATTGATTTTCATACAGTTGCAAAGAATAATAGACAATACAATATTAGGCACGTGACCCCTTCTCTCCGGTTATCCTAATGAGAAGTTGACGTGTTTACGGGTGAAATTATGCCTAATGTAAGGAGTATCTTCTAGTAATCTCTCATGACTCTCATATCTCTTCTCTCTCTTCTTCATATCTCTTTATTTAATATAGGTAATAGGTTCACCATTGTCACAAATTTATTGGAGAGTCATGGAGATGACTAATTGTTTGACATAACTATACCCTATTAGTTTTATACGGTGTGTATTCGTACAGCCTGATGTGTTGGAGTTAAATTGAATAGATGGAAGGTCAAGCATGGGTGTCCGAGTTACCGTGGAAGATTCATATACACTCTTACCCACAGAAATACTGTACAAGTAGGGACCAAACCGTTTCCACACTTTACAGGTGAAATATAAGGTTGATACGTCTACATTTAATCATGTCTTTATTCCCCGTCAAAATCTGTCTTGTGGAATTGTCGAACCAAGGTCATCGAGACGGGTGGAAAACGAGCGTCCAGATGCACCCTCCCTGAGTGCGCTCTCATTTGGTTTTATAGCCTAATGGCACAAGTTAGAGCGCACGGTGCTTAGTACATGTTATTTGGACTATCCATATGGCTGTATTATGCATTTAAGAAGGAGAAGACCAGTTTCTGGTAGCCCCTTACGTAAACTACCACTTGATAGACGATATCACAAGTTATGTTTATGACACCGTAGGGCAATTTTAGGTGTAGATGTGTTTATCTTATATTCAACCAAACCCTACACATTGTACACACTACACTAGACATATCTTATCATTGTGCTTGTGCACTCATGTATTGACTAAGCCATATGTGATGGTGTTCCGATGCTGTATAATTAATTTAACAGGTTTAAGCATAAGTCAACGAACTCACTGTGTTATACATATGACTTACAGTTAATAACGAAATAAATAAGGAACTTTTACTTGAAGACTATTTAAATAAATATATTTGTACTTGTACGTGTACACTGATGTACAAACTATTGATACATCTATCAATGTCCATTGTTATGGTAAGGCCTTAAACTGCATGCACAATTAATTGTCAGATTCTCCTTGAAAGTCCTTTGATAGACTTGTGATTGAGTTTCACAAGAACAGAACATAAAACATAGTCAAACTTATTAATTCATTCAATTGTTGCTTAAAATTGAATAACAACTACTGTCTTGTAAGAGACGTTGTCTTTTTCTTTATAACTATTACAATCATAATAATTTGTAAGGCTATATTCGCCTTGTACGTGCATTGGTTGGTTCTGAAGTAACCGTTTCTATTATCAACAAATTATATACTAATCAAAATTACCTCTTTCCTAGAGGGTGGAGATGCTTTTGGGAGCCACCTATAGTGTATGAGCGCATGTAGCGGGGCTCGTACCCCCTTCGGGGGATTTCTATAAACACTATTTGGTAGAGAAGTAGAGTCTAAATCTTAACCTTCTAGTCCCTTCCAAATTAAGGAAACTGTCAACTAACTCTATCGAGCTAGTTTCTTTCATTAATCCCCCAAATGCCCGCGCTATTAATTGTATTACATATTGATAGAGCGAATTTTCCTAGACTAGGCTGTAAACATCATAAAATAAGGTAGAGTTAGGGAGGTAGGACTAGAATTTGAAAAGAAGTGAACAGTACCATTGCAGAACTAAGGGGTTACCTACTACAATATATGGGTACTAATTAACGCCACTAGACGATTAAATGGCCAAATTACTCTTTTAAATTAATTTCTGGTTACGGCTTGATTAAGAAATAAATACCTAGACGTCGGAAAATTAGTAGTGTGGAGATCCGGTAATATCTTACGTAACCGTAGTGCGACAGCGTGCATAGCGTAAGTCATAACTTGATGTAGAGATTTCGGAATCTAGGAATAAAAAATGCATAGCAAGCAAGGCGTAGAAATTTACCTAAGAGATTTCCAGATTTCATTGCCTAAAACTCGTGAGAAACTAGTCTTAGATACATTCGTAGGGAGGGGTTGGATTTTATTAGACTATATATAATTATTATTATATTATTGCCTATCTATTTTAAAATTATCTAATTGTTTATATATATTTATGTATAATTATTTATTTAGTATTATTTAATATTTCAAAATTCATCCTCTATATCTGTCTCTGCAGTTTATTGATCGGAATAATAGCAAGTTTTAAAACTGAAGAGTAGGAAAAGTTACAAAATGATATAGGAAGCATTTCATATTTTTAAATGAAGAGCCACTTGTATTGCCTTACGTACTTACTTACTTAACTAGTAGTTTAAGTTTTAGCCCTTATGTTGCTGCTATAAGTGAAACCGGTAGGCTATTTATAATATAATAAATCATAAGTGATACGTAGGGCAGTACAAGTGTTTCTTCATTAAAAAAAATGAATATTTTGGAGTTTTACCAAGCGCCGACGATGAAAAATTTTTGCAATCACTTTCAGACTGCACAGTGGTACACTGTGTCTCATTTCTCTCATGTCTCACATTCTGTACTAAAACTTCAATGTACACTAACAAACGTTTAAAAAGTATTCATTATTCAAAGTTTAAAAAAAATATATGTTTATCTACTAGGAAGAAATGAACATCTTTTCAAATTGCAGAACACGATTGTTTACACAAACATTTCAAAACACTGCTAAAACAATTTCGTCCAGTGTTTAAATTCTCCCGCATTATTAGGAAGTTTTAAATTTTTCCACCACATTAAGAATGGCCTGTAAAACAGAAGTTTTTTCCGCAAGGGCACAAACTTCGCCAATTTAATCAGGGTACGAAATGTTTATTTTTAAAGCCAATTTACGAATTGAGTCCGTACTTTTCTTTGTTTTAATTAAGTTTCGTTGTTTTGAACAAATTTCTAGATACTTATGTTTAATTTGAGATAATTTTTAAAATACGTTTAGGGTCAGCCATAGAATTATAATGTCAGAGTTCAAGGGTTCTCAGTAGTATTTTTTTAGGATTGTACCTGTATCTGAAATCAACTTTACAAAATATTTTTAAAGATTGGTTTAAGGGTTAATTTACTTAACAAAAAAAGTAAAGGAATTATTGCCAGAATACCAATTTAAAATTTAAACGACCTGAGCCTTTACCATGAGTTGGTATAGATTACTATCGGTAAGTTACGTGTCGAAATCTGTGACAATTATTTTGGTCTAAAAATGTGTTTCTCTTAGTTACCGACAGAGGCGCTGTTCAAAGTTTTCATACGAATAATTTACACAGACAGTAGCGAGTATAGTAAACTTGACATACCGTAAACTCATAGTCAGGTCTCGAGCAAATTTCTTAGATACAACCTGACATTGACAGCTAATATCAGTTTGTCGGGGTGAGTACATTTTTCGTATTATAAAGAATATCTTTAAGTATATTAAACCCAAATTTTAAAAAAGAGTCAAACTTTGTTGAGATTTATAATAAAGTTTGAAAATCAGCTTGAGATAAACCAAACATTTAAGCATTTCTGCATATACTTTATAGCGAATTATGAATTTTAATCAGACTATTTATAGTGAACGTTGCTATGTCTGTAATTTCTGAAATACAAAATTTATGACTTGGAAAACTTTATGGAGTAAACTGTAAAGTATTTGTGTATGAAGATGTAAAAAAAAGAATATTAAAGACTTACACTGTGTTTTAGAATTACGTCTATGTATGTATTTCATATTTTATCCCTCTTATCTTATTATCCCTTTTATCTTATTATCCCTCTCTGAAGGGAAACCGGGAATGAAAAGTAACTTTTAATCTTGTTGTAACATAGAGAACCTAACAACCAAAATTCCTTATTCTTGGTTCAGTGTCGCAATTAGAATCAGAAAAACTTTATTCACGTGGTTTTATATAAGTGGTAGGTCCTTGTGCGCTTCGAAATTTTTATAAACTACGTACCAACGGACGGGAATCGTGGTCGCTCACTGAAAAGATCCGGCGAAAGAAACTTAGCGGGCTCTTCTTTTTTTAATACGAATAATAACATTATAAACAAAAAAAATACAAATTACAATCTAATTTTAAATTAAATGAAAAGCATAGTAGTATATTTAATAAATAATAATAGTAAATTTGGGGTAAAAAAAAGCAGGCAAACAAACCCAAATATACGCACTTAATTTTTTTTAACTGTACAGATTGCAATCTTCTTCAGGTTGGTTATGTGTAGATACTATTCACAGTATATAATTAACATATTCATGTTTTGTTTACCAATCACTAATATTAGCAAAGCAGTTAATCTTCTAAGGATTCCGGGCCAGTTATGAAGTATGACAAAATATCATATTTGTTTAAGAAAAAAGCTTGCTATTAAATACCCCATCGCAACACGCTGGATAAGAAGTCTATAATTCACTGGGAAAACTTCAAAAATATTTACGAAAGAACTTAATATAACACACCGAAATAACAAATTACAGTTAGGAACTCCTGGCCCCTGGAGTCTTAGTGGTAACAATCTACGTATATTAAACAACTTTTTAGGCTCAACTTTGCGCAACTTGCAAAATCACTTACGGAGTTTGTTTAGCGTGTTTATCCTAATGGGGAATCGTTATTTTACTTTTACTTTCTTGATACACGCGCTTATCAAATTTTTTTATGATTTTGTACAGAAAAGGAGGCAAATGCAAATTACTTACCATGTGTGTATGTATAGTATGAATGGAGCGTTGGGTAAGTGTGAATGGAGCGTTGAATAAGCTATTCCAAAGCGAGGTTTTGAGTCAAAAATCATAATTCTGTGCTTATCCCAACGTTATTGTATGGGAGCGAGAGTTGGGTATGTCAGAAAGAGCATGAGATTAGGATAAATGATGTCGAAATGAGAGCACTACGGAAAATCTATGGTGTAACGCTCGCTGACCGCATTCGTATCAGTGAGATCCGAGAAAGAGTGGAAGGGAAAGAAAGTGTTGGTGTTAAAATGCGAAAGGGCATGCTCCGCTGGTTCGGTCATGTGGAAAGAATGACAGATGAAAGATTGAAAAAACAGATATACAATGCGAATTTGGATGGATATAGGTACCCGGTGAGACCGTGGTGTCAAGAGTCTCCGAAACCGGCGTGTTTGTATGAAAAGAGTAATGAATGTGAAGGAAGCAAGACAGGTTTGTCAGGATTCTGAGGTCTGGCACTCGATATCCTTTGCCTATCCCGTAAGGGACTTGGCGTGAAGATATGTGTATGTAGGTATAAACTTACCATTAGTTGACCTGAGAGGGTGACCATCGCCGCCAATTGATATCCAAAAAAGGCTATCATAGGCTTACTAGCCACTAATTGTACATATTACGTTGAAGTGACTTTTCATGGTTAATTTTGGAAATACATGGGGCACACTAAAAGTTTTGCACTTTTAGCTAAACGGAACCATTTGAATTTCGAATGTTATGTTTTTAAAACGTTGCAACCTTCTTAGTAATAAACAAAACAATTGGCGGGACACAATTTGTCGATTGTTTTTTATTACACATCAAAGTAAGTACACAACGAAAATGGAATTAAGTCGAAAAGATTTTAGAGCGATGATTTTTTATGATTTTAAAAGTTCTCTTTTTCAGCAAGACTGTACCGCTTGTCTTCAAAATACTTTTAGGAGAGAAGCACCTTGTTTAAGCACCGTGACGCGATGGTTTGCTGCGTTTGAGAGAGGTCGAGTTTCTTTACATGACGAATTTCGTAAAGGGCGGCCTCCAACTGCTGTCAACTTTATTTTCGAGGCTGTGTTAAGTGGTTAATTGAATAAAACACCCAGATCACCTATTAGACAATTTGAGGACTATTGGGGATTGGTATGAGCTAAATTCAGAAAATTTTACATGAAGTTGAAAGTTCGGAACTTTGTTGTCGTTGGATCCCTCATGAACTGACGGTGGAGCAGAAGTGGGCTCGCGTGGAGTGGTGCTCACAGATGCCACTGAAGTACGGCCACGGACATTCTAATGCTGTCTATGACATTGTCACAGGAGACGAAACGTGGATTTCTTATTTTGAACCCGAAAAAAAATGGCAATCTTGTGGATGGGTGTTTAAAAATGAGAACAGGCCAACAAAAGTGAGACAGGCAGGAAACGTTTGTAAAAAAATGATCCCGTTTTCAATTCCACTTGAATATCAAAAGAGTGTTAATGCCGAGTGGTATTCTACCATTTGTTTACCTAGGGTGCTAGAAAAAGTTTGCGAAAGACGACCCAAAAGCCGCATTCTCCTACACCATGTTAACGCTTCTTCACACATGGCCAACAAAACAAAGTCATTTTTTAGTTTTCGAAAAAGTACATCTCGTCACTAATCTTTCACACAGCCCCGACCTAGCACCCTGTAACTTCTGTATTTTTACCAATATCAAAGATTGGATGTGATAGCGTTCAATCAGCACGTAGAAAACATGCCTTCAGATTTATGGTCCTCCTGTTTTAAAACATTGTTCGATCGCATGAAAAAAAAGTTTAAAATGTAAAGAAGACTATTTCGAAAAGCATAAATATAATATTTGGTTATTTTTTAAAGTTATGAAAAACTTATAGTGTGACCTAGGTACAACATTTTGTCGTAGTAAAAATTTTCAAGTCTAATATATTTAAAAGTTGACCCCGACTATAAACACAAATTGTAAACAAGTACTAACCACTAATCCCAAGCAACATTTGGTAAAAAATCATTCTGTAGTTGTAGCGTGAAAAATGCAGTGGTAAATGTCGGTAAATTAGATTCACAATGAAGTGCAAAATAAATGAATAAATAAATAAAAGAAGAGAGAAGAGATTCAGAAGAAGATCAGGTGCGACACCTGATTAGGTGTCGCGTTTAAGTTCAGATTTGTTTTGAAAAACTTTTCAACACCCGTAACCACTATCTCTTATTTTCTCTCATATTCTGGTCACCATTAACAAACAGTCCGCAACCGATCATCAATTTGTATGTCAATAACATGACTAGGTGATGAGTTTTGAAAATTGGTATAGATACTCGTACACTGCCTTATTTTATGCTGTTACTATAACGTCAATGCTCGCTCTTGCATACTTTTTTGAATATAAAATAAGTTTATTGGCTATACGATATAATTTGAATAACATTCTAGTCTTAAGTTGCAAACGCATCATTTTTTTCGCATCGTTTCTTTAGATAATGTGAACTCTTTGCTTGGAGCTCCAACTCAACAAAAATTTGCTTGTCTCCCAACTCGTCACTTGTAATGTGGTTCATAAAACGGATTCGACATCTAGTGAGATACTTTTGCCACTAACACTGCAACCATTACTTGGTAGATAGCGTAGGGGGAGAGGTCGCAAAATCACCATCGATGTACATCAGAGTAAATGCACTACATCACAGTAAATTAGTTCAGGATGTGGTCAGATCAAATCCAAATAAGCCATGTGAAGAAGTGATGACATTGAACTTAATGTGGGAAACACAAAATACACGAAAAATACTAAAGACAGCACAATCTGCAAAGATCAGTCGCGTGCGGTCTTTGAATCAGTACTTTTCGTAACTGAGGATTTGGTCCTGAAAAACAGCGGGATCTTGCGGCAAGTATCTGTGACAAGAAAATCTCCTCAAAACTCAAAGGTCTCGTAAAAAACATTATCATTTGTCCTGTGTTGACCTGGATGGGAAACGTGGCCAGCTTTAATCTAAAAGAGTATGTAAAGAATATTTATTCTACCTAGATCTAAGTCAAGTGATATCTTGATATAGCCAGGCAAAAGATCTCTAGATTGACCCAAGAAAGAAGTGAAGACAGATATGCAAGCAAATCACCTGTTGCTAAACGATACTCAAGATTGCACAACATGAAAAAGAAAAAACAAATAGGAATATTAAAGCCAGGATTAGCGAAAGCACTACAAAGAAACAGAGAATTAATACGATACCCTAAAAGCTATACAACTTAGAAACATTTCTCTAAACTACATAATTTCCTTTTGTTAATAAAGTTGTATGATTTCTATATCTTTCATTTCATTGTTTGTTATATTTTATATGTTCTCATACTTTTGTTGTAATATTATGTGTTGTAATATCAAATATTACAAAAGTTCTATTAAACTTAAAAAAAAATTTGTTGGAATTGGAACTGTAATCTAGTATAACAAATTTGCAGTCCTATTCCATTTGCATAGAAACAGCTGTCACAGAATTTGCACTCGCATTTACTATGGAAGTTTCGGTGGTTGGCATCCAATAAAACTGTTTGAAACCTAACGAAAAAAAGGGATAAACTTGAATAAATCGAACATTTTTGCCTTTTGGCGTGAGCAGAATGGCGCTAACTATGCTAATATAAACATTTTTAAAATAAGTTAAAATGGCTTTTTTTTAATTTTTTTTCACTACATGAAAAGTTTTAGCAAAAGTTTTTTGAATACCGAGTAAACATTTCTAGATGATCTAACCTCTACCTATGTCAATATAATTTACAGAATAGCATCTAAAGCACCAGCCAAATTTTGAGAAACGGTTTGGAATCAATGACACTTTCGATTATTTTTTATTAGAAAATAGGAAAAACCAAATTTTCTTTTTGTTGCCCTACCCGGGATTCAAACCCGGGACCTCTTGAAGTCGAGTTCAACATTTAAGCCTGTAGACCACAGTGTAATCCTCTGACTTGTGTCGATTTTAATTTAAATTGGGTTCGCTTTACTACGGACAGTCAACAGACAAAGTCGCGGATACAATTCGTTGAGTATAAGTCCAAGACTCAAATCAACCACTCCAAGTCATAGTTATATCACTGTTTTTTTTTTCAAAAATATTTAAGACCTCTACGGTCTAGCGTTCCAGGTGTCAGAGTTGGCTTCAAGAGGTCCCGGGTTCGATTGTCAGGTCGGGCAATATCAAAATTTGGTAGTTATTTCCAATTTTCTAACAAAAAAAATGTTGCTCGGGATTGGATATTATGTGCCCAGTTGGCATTAGGCTTGTCACCTATCACTTTGTGGGACTTAGCGTCTTCAGCTAATCGTGGGTGCCCTAGTTGTGCCTCTTCCTACCTCTTCAGGGATATGAGTCTAAAGATACACTAAAGACACGTTAACCAAACATGAGCTAGTTGGTGCTCATTTAACGCTTAAAGGATTTCTCAAAACAACTTCAATTATTTAAAAGTTCTATTCAACTAACAAAAACGAAATGTCTATAAAAATTGAAATTGGAATTGAGAACACAAAATTCAAATCATGACGCTCAACTCAAATGCAGTGCGTTTAAGGAGAAGTAACTGTTAAAGCATTATGGTACTCGTAGCAGATGTTTTTTTTGTGATAAGACATTGATCAAGCACACAGTTCTCCTAATGACAAGAAAAGAACATGGCCTATAGACAATATTTATGTTGATAGAAGTAGGCGTTACTTTGCGGAAATCCATACTTTAATCTAAATGAAATTATTTAATTTGCAATTTTCAGCCCAAAAAATATATAAGTGTAATGGCGTAACACACCAGGCAAAATAGGCAAAATATATCCAGCTCCACACAATACACACCACTAAACTGTTTTATTAGCACCAACAATACCACATACTAATAAAAACTCAACGTACGTTTCGCTTCGTAACCGAAGCATCATCAGGAGAATTCGACTGCACTTCACGAAGGTCG
>NJDC01007883.1:11872-24252 GCA_002245475.1 Calephelis virginiensis | reverse complement strand
GTAGTAATTGGCTCTACTTGCTCAGGGTTTGACCACTGGTAGGCCTCAAAAAAGGCTAATTAATAACTACTTTGTTTTCAGAGTCGATTAAAAGCAGATACTATTTTTGTGGTAGTAGGTATACAATCCAAAGTCTATCTTAAATATAGTGTATTATTTGTTATGATATTGGAAGGCAAACAAGCCGACGGATTTCCTGGTGGTAAGAAATTCACTCCGTCTAGAGACACCAAATGTAGAAATCGTGCGTTGCCAACCTAAGGCCAGGATGTTAGGCCTCGAGCAAAAGTAAGTTTACTAGCTACCTTACCCTCCGAACTGGAACACGTCAACGGCAAGCATTTGACGTTATGACGGGAGTAATAGATAAGACGATGGTACGATGGTAGTAAAATGTCACGGTGTTAGTGACGGTAAAGCTATGCTCGCGTTTTACGAGCTGCCTGGTAGGAAGGCAGCTGGTCTATTCTGCAAAGGAGCCCGGACCAACACGGGGGTATTTATTTATTTATGGTATTTATTATTGCCAATCAAATTAATGTTTTGTATAACACTTGAACAATATGAATTATTTTTGTCACAGAAGTCAGTATAGTTTATACAACACAATTACTACCAAGCTAGAAAATGCTTGTATTGCTAGATATAATATTTAGTGTATTATACTTGGTGGACGTGTTAGAATATTAGAACTATAAGTGCAACCACAGACAGACCTTGGAAAAACGTCCTGATTCTATTGAATCTTTAAGGACGAAAATTGTAACTTTCAGAGCTTATTTGTAATTAGTACAACGTATGCTTATTACACGTGACAAAAGTTTTCATAAATTTCAGACGTATTAATTGGCGAAGTAATCGTGTACAAAAACAAAATCATTGATGCGTTAATTGCGTTATATCCCTTTAAGGGTCGTTTTAATTAAGTTTTAAAGGAAGTAAAACTCCGAAGAACCGATTTCGAACTTTATTATTATGTCGTCTAAGTAAACAAAAGTTGAATATTTTCTTTGATTTGCCAGGAATTCCTCAATAAAATTAGCAATGAGACTACCTACCTCAAACTATATAATTTTAGATAGCAAAATAATTTTTAAAAATCGTTTCAGAATTAACGGAGAAAACGATTAACATGCATAAAAATAAATAAAGTAGTCGAATATGTAACTTCCTCCATTTTGGAAATCTATTAGCAATACTTGAGATGGTATCTAAATCCAACCCGAAGATACCCCTTAAAATATGCTCGAAACAGTTTTATTATAATCTATAAACCCATAAAACGTCTTTAGCAAACTAAGTTGCAGAAAAGGCATTTCGGTTTTTTATATCTCTGAAACCAGTTATATAAAGGATTTGAAGAAAAAAAAATTAAGTCTTGATGGAAAAACTTACCTTACCTACTTTCCTCAAACACAATTTTAAACCGTCCATATCTTTTGTGATCTCCGTATTCACAATTTATTTAATGGGTCTAAAATGTTTGGGCAAAGAATACGGGCCTCTTTCAAAATCGAAGTTTTTTATTTTCAAAGATCATGTAATCGAAAATTTTAAAATTCGATATTTTGCCAGCAAGGTTTTTTCCATTTTGATACTCTGCTTAAAAGTATTCATTTAAAAATCACTATGTCGATAGTCATAGCAATCTCAGAATTTCCCATGAACACGGGTGCGTTTCAGAATGGCTGTATGAATAAGCCTTTATACTTGGCATCTCGTAGAGCTTGTCAGATATTGCACTGTATTTCGCTTACAGCACAACATCTTATTACGAGATATTACATAATTTGTCATATGATTAATATGCTACAATTTCTGTGCTATCTACGACTGCACGTCGCCGTATTAACGGGTGAGGCAATTCCAGTAATGAAACGTTTATTATATGTCTACAAGAAAACGGCTGGTACAAGTTTTTAGCAAAGAATATATGTAATAAGTAACACTACTTTATAATATTAACAGTTATATACACAAAAGTGAACACAATGCGATATTTTAATTTTTCGAAACGCCTCAATGCCTGGAACGATTGGTATAGAACTTGGTACACATTCGCTCGATTTCTGATTGCTTGTTTGATGACCAGAAATAAATAAATAAATATCCCTGGTCAAGTTACACGAATTGAATCTAACCCCAAAGTAAGCAAATTATATTATGCTTGTGTTATGGGAGTTTTCAACGACAATACATAGAAATACTTAAATAGATACCAGGATAAATTTAATAAACACCTAGACCCGGAAACGCAGACATCTAAATTTTCATCACACAAATGCTGCCCCCGTCGGGATTCGAGCCTCGCCGGTCTATGTAGTTACGCGTGTACGCTAGCCACTCGACCAACGAGGCGGTCATGGTCTCAAATATTTTGTTTCCTTACTTAAGGGTTAGATTAGATACTTAGGTACGGCTGGTAAGTTTTTAGCAAGGAATATATGTAATGTTACAGTGTTACACTATGTTATGTTGTAGTGTTACACTACTCTATAATGTTAACACTTATACACATAAAAATGAACATAATATGATTGTTTCATTGTTCAAAATGCCTCAATGCGATTCGTTCCTAATTAGGAGCAATTGTGTGATGACTAGAAATGGTCTCAATTTAGGGTTAGATTAGGTAAGAAATAAGCATTACTTATGTACAAATAACCAAAGTCTTTCAATGCACAAGGACTTCGCATACTCGAGCGAATAAAGTAACGGAAAAAGTTTGCTTAAATTAAAAAACTAGCACGTTTTTGCCGCAGTCGTTTCTTGCCGTAACCAAGTCGAAACGTGCTATAAAAAACTAACTTTGTAATAAGCTGTGGAGACCTACCACCTACCACTATGAAAAAATACTGCACATTACTTAACACTATAATTTAAGCCTTTGTTTGGTGCAGCTTCTAAAAACAAAATGATATTAAGTGACATTTAATTTATTTGCCATAGATGAGTTTTGTTATTGTATGGGGCAATAAGTTCTTGTAAAATATAGTAAGTCTTTGCGAATAACACTAAAATTTTAAAAAATAGCTCCCGACATAATTAAGGGCAATCTAAATCATGTTAGCTTTTGGACAAAAAAAAAGCAACACAATATCAATAAGAAAAAGGAATTGGACAACGCGTTACTGAATTGCAGCTGTCATATTTTACTTTCCTCTCATTCCCTACGGGAGTATCTAAATTAATATATATCCTTCCTTAACACGTCCTAGAATACATAGTATGTCCGCCATTGTGGTCTAGCAGTTCAGTTGATGGACTTGACTGCATGAGGTCCCGGGTACGAATCCCGGGTCGGACAACGAAAAGGAAATTGGGTTTTTCCAACTTTGTAATAAAAAAAAAATTTGCTTGGGATAGGATATGTGCACGGTTGGAGATAAACTTGCCACCTATCACATTGTGGGACTTAGTGTCTTCGGCTAGTCGTGGCAGACCTAGTTGTGCCTCTGCCTACCTCTTCGGGGATATGGGCATAAACATACTTTACTTATAATACTTTTTTGAAAACAAGTCTTCGATGGTATGAGACAACTGTGGTCCGTAGAGATCAGTGATGTTACAGGTGCATTCTGTCCTCTGGCTGGGGTCTTAAATCTAAGATGCGAACCACTGGCTACCCTATTTCCCAGACTGATGCGGATGTAGCAGCACAGCACTCGAACCTATGCTCGCCTCTTACGAGATTCCAGATACGAGTGCCTCTTGCACGTGGTGTATTTTATGCAAGGAAACCAAGTGAGGGTATTAACGATCAGTATAATGCCAACCAATACCACTAAGTAATAAAATATCAGATAACCTCCATTTTTATACGAGAAAATTATTCTAATAACATTTATGAAAATCAATGTACAAAATACTTTTAAAGGCAAAATTTGTGTTATTCATGTAGCATATTACAGACCCGTATCCGCACTTACCCAGACAATACTTATTTTTAAAAGTTCTAAGTTTCTCAGCATTTACTTCCATGTTCCCATAAAGGAAACACATGGGTAGCAATAAGTCTGATTAAAAGTATAGGTATCGTATGTATATTTTTATATATTATAGATGAGAAACATGCAGATCGCTCTGCTTATGATAAGAAACAACTATGCCTGTAGATATTAAGTGTACATTGCTATCTGGTACCAATCTCATCTTATGTCACATAATCAAATCTTATGTCACATCAGACTGCCTAGCCCTCAACACAAAACATAATAATGGGCAGCACTAATTCTATAGCTACACGAACAGACAAGGCTCTGCATAGCACTCTAGTATCTAGTTATGACTGACAATAATGAATACTGAGATGAGGAATAATCCATCAAGCACTCTGGGGGACACTTTTCGTTGATAATAGTAGAGGAGCCCAAGAGGGGATTCTTGGACTAACTCAGGCGCGTCAGATTAAGGTATGGGAGATACCCTATACCATTGTTGAACACCTCCATTATGTATCAAATCTCTATACAGAGACGCACATGTAGGGTTGTCTGTCTAATTTTTTTTTGGCTTGAAAATATACTCGAGCGTGTCAGATTAAAGTACGGCGGTCTTATTACATGCCAATAAGTCTATGTTTGAATTTTCTGATGATTTGAACAAGACCAACTTGAAAACTTTAAAAAACCAAGTCATGTGTGTTAATTGTCTATTACAGCAATCTGTCTGATTGACATATTTCTGTCATCGGAGACACATTAGGGATATATATTATTAATATTTGATGAGTTCGGCTATGATCAAGTGACTGACAAATTGCTATTTTAGCTTCTAGACACTTAACGCACCGCTAAAAAGAAAAACCTTACATGACCTTTTTTACTCTCCACTATTTAATCGACAAAGTGCAATGGGTCCCAATTACGCTGGAGTTACTACACATTTCGCATCGCGGGCTCCCCTACTATAATTCTTGCCAAATGCTTAAGCACTTTCAAATGCTTAAAAATTGTGACTACTCATATACCGTTATTTTAAAAGCGTTTTGGAAAGCTGAATTGTATACTTGTTAATAGTAAGTATATGAAAAGATTTTTCTGAAGACTTTATATAGATTTTACTCGTAAAATCAATTTCTATTAAGCCTGTACTTCTCCATAGCTATTAAATCCACGATAATCCCAGTTTTAAATACCGAGTTTAACGGTCTTAGTAATAAACATAGACTAAAGTACTCCAAGGTTTAACATGGTATATTATTTTACACTGTGATTAAAACTAAAATATCAACTTAATTTTCAATTTTCAGCTTTTGTAACTTAATTGAAGTCTGGCCGTAGATCAACAATATAGGTTCCAGGGCCTTTATGTATTATTCATTAAAACGTGAATGACATGTTTCAATGTTTCGGACGGCTCCGTATAAAAGAAAGTTAATTAAATATTTTTTTGGCATCTGGGTGTAATGACCCTACCGCCATTTTGTAAAATAAAAAGAATCCATTGCAATGATCATAAGTCTGTTTCATACAGGACTGGCATGACTTTTAATTACTATTACGATGTAATTTCGACCAAAAAAATAAAATTATTAAATCAACCCTGAACGTTTGAACTCCTCCAGCTCGATAAGGCAATAATCTCTATACATGGCCTTCAGATACCAGTGATGGTAATGTCTATTTAAGCAAAATTAACTATGAAGAAGTAGGTAAGTAAGGCTGTGATCTTCAGCAGTTGTCATATATAAGTTAAACAGCTTCTGCCTGCCAACAGTAGCTGCCTTCTAATTCAAAACCTACAATGACGAGCACCCACGTTATGGTGACAGAAATAGTTCAGACAGTGATATTTAGAGTTATCGCAATTATCTAGCACCTAATCCAAGTCACGGTGTTATTAACTAAATCGCTTCCTTGAGTCCGTATGAATTCTTTAATACAGACCAGCATCAGTATAATATACATTAGATATACATAGTGTATAAATATATATAGTGTATAACATTGCAAAAATTTTCTCCGTGTTGGTCCGGGCTCCTTTGCACAATAGACCTTCTGCCTTCCTGCCAGGCAGCTGGTTAAAGGCGAGCATAGGCTTACCGTCACTAACACCGTGACATCCTGCTAGTTTCGTAACAACTCGGCCCGATTGGTCCCACCGCCTTAACAATTGCTGCTGCCATAACGTTACTGCTTGCGGTTGACGTGTTCGGAGGGTAAGGTAGCCGGTAAACTTACTTTTGCTCGAGGCCTAACATGTTGGCAACAAACCATTACCACCGTTGGTGTTTCTAGGCGTCGTGATTTTCTTATCATTACGATATCCATCTGCTTGTTAGCTTTCCAACGTCATAAAAAAAAATCTTTCCCTCAGATATCAGACCAATATTTCTAGGAAATTGCATTGTTTCAAACTAGCTGTTCGTCAGTGCATAATAGTTAATACCGATTCAAATTGCATTTATTGGACAAAGTAGTGTTAAATAGTATGGTGGTTGTTATATAAGTCAGGGTAGTTTATTACCATTAACCATTACTACTCCTATTAGTACTTTTCCTACTTCAAACAGCAGATTTAATCAACTTAATTTCATTGCTTCTATGGTGAAACATGGGTGAAACAGTCCTGCATCGCATTTTTGACTTATCTCTTCCGTCTTCTTCAATGTCCGTGAAGAGGTAAGCAGAGATTTAACCAGGGCACCCACTACTAGTCAAAGACACTAAGTCACATAATGTGATAGGTGGCAAGTCTATCGCCATCTGGGTATATATCCAAACCCGACATTTTTATTAGAAAATTGGAAAAACTAAATTTTCTCTTTTATTGCCCGACCCAGAGATCGTACCGTCGACCTCAAGAAGTCAAGTCCGATGCCGGACCGCAGGACCAGAGAGAGGACATAGATGAAAATATATGATAAAGAATTTTTAGCTGCAAACTAGTATTATGATTGCCTCATCGACCAAGAGGATAACTTTAAATTTCCGACCAAAGCACTAGGCTTAGGTTCAAGATAGAGGTAGACATTTGCGTGATGAATACATAGATGTCAGGCCTAGATTCAATTTAATACAGTATCGGTTTAAATACCTATGTATTAATATCGTTGCCTAACACCCATGACATAAGTATATAATTTGCTTACTTTGGGGTAAAATTCAATTTTTGTAACTCGTCCAGGAATATTTATTTCCTTACTAGCTTCACCATCAAACATTGTCATGTTCTAACGATGAATATAGTTTTTTTTCCAAAAATTCTCCTGGTAATAACTAACAAAACAAAAAAAGAAAAAACAAAATCGCCCTATCTTTTCGTATTTGATGCAATGACCAAGCCAAACAGAAACTCATTTTTGTCTAAGACTAGCCGATCCAGCGCATTTCGTGTCGCTTGCCTATTAACAGTATGAATGATGTCGTAGAGAGATGATATTTCATTATTTGTTTATCAAACTGCAAATAACGGTTATGTTAAAAGAAAGTATCTTCACGCCCATACCCCCGAAGGGGTAAGCAGAGGCACAACCTGGGCACCCACGACTAACCGAAGACACTAAGTCCTACAATGTGATAGAGATGTGTAGATGGCAAGCCTGTCGCCAACCGGACACACATGTAATCCCAGGCAACATTATTTTATTAGAAAATGAAAAATATTTATTTTCCAATTTTCTTTTATTGTCTGACCCGGGACTCCAAGAAATCAAGCCTGATGCTGGACTGCTAGACCACACAGACTACTACAGTTGTAACTAGCTGACCCAGCGAACATAGTATCGCTTGACATTAACAGCTACTAATAGTATCTATGGTTTAAAGCACTGTTTTTCCCATTTGATCTTAATTTTACATGTTTTTCTTTTCATAAGAATTTTCTTCTGACAACAACTAAGACAAAAAATATCAAAATTGGTACATCTGTTTAGGCGTTATGCGATGACATTTTATATGTAATCTAGGTATATAGTATATAAATAATATAGATTTATTTACTTTATACAAATATCCTTTAACATTTTTAATACAAACTACACTATCAAAACAATGCTTAAGATAAGAATTTCTTATAAACAAAAACGCAAGTTGGCACTTAACGCCAAGCACAGCTTTTTAGAAAATACAACCTGTTTTTATATAAAAAGAATACTCCACCGTGATACTGAATAATGAAGCGTGAATATATATTAAACGGGACAAGAGGGCGTAACGAGGGAGGTGCGTGATGTTTTTCAGGAAAAACTTCTAACGAAACTTATTGAGGTTTTGCAACTTTGCACTTTTAGGTTTCTGATAGCCACAACATTTTACTATCCAGTGGGCAAATAAGTTTATACTGGTATATGTATATATGTGACAAAGGAATGGGGATGATAATTCCCTGTATTGGTACGGCTCCTTTGATGAGTAGACCAGACTTTCCTGCCCGGCAGCTCGTAAAAAGCGAGCATAGGCTTACCGTTACTAACTCCGTGACATTTGACTAGGTGGTAAAGTCTCGCAGCGGCCTTGTGTCTAGAGACACAAAAGGTGGTAATAGTGTGTTGCCAACCTGAAGCCGAGATGTAAAGCCTCGAGAAATAGTAAGTCTCTCGACTACCTTATCCTCCGCACCGGAACACGTCAACGACAGACACTGACGTTATGGCTGCAGAAATAGGTAAAGCGGTGGAACCATTCTGGGCAAGTCGCTGCAAAACTCTTCCACCTACTCAAATATCACGGTGTTAATTACGGTAAGCCTATGCTCGCCTGCCTGGCAGGAAGGACCGTGGAATTAACTGGCGAGTCGGCCGCACGGACTTTTTGCTATTCGTCATATGGGCTTGACCTTAAAAATCTATTCAATCTGTTAAACTCTTTCCGTATGGCCGATTCGCCAATTAAGTCCACGGTTTGCACGACTACGAGATTATAGCGGGAAAGCTCTCCTACGCGCTACGAACAACGCGGTACGATCTATGGCTGTAGTATTTCCCCGTAACTTGAGTGTAAAATTAGGGCTTATCGATTTAGGGCTGGGCTTGTAGGTTTAGAAACTTGGCTCTACACGAGATGTGATTACTTTTTGACAGCACGAGCTATGTCCTTTCGTCTTGGCAACATTTAACATAAAATGTTTTTGTGAGATTTCATTTCGTTGAAAAATAATACGAGTAGTACTGAACTTTGGCATCACATTTTTTAAAAAAAGGCCAACAAGTTACATAGCCCAGACCCAGCCAGTGCTCAGTAGACTTGCAGGTAGGTATATACGATAGATGTCCGACACCGTTTCCGAAAACATCGATGTTGACAACGGATGACAATTGTGTAATTCATTTTTAGCAAAAGTATTAAGCATACTGCTTAAGATTGATTTATTAATATTGACCGCCTCGTTGGTCGAGTGGCTAGCGTACACGCCTAACTACACCGATCATCCGCGAGGCTCGGGTTCGATTCCCGACGGGGACAGACATTTGTATGACGAACATTTAAAAAAAAATATCTTCACGCCCATATCCACGAAGAGGTAGGCAGAGGTACAACCAGGGCACCCACGACTAGCCGAAGATACTAAGTCCCACAATGTGATAGGTGGCAAGCCTATCGCCAACCGGGTACAATTCCAATTCCGACCAATTTTTTTTTATTATTAGAAAATTGGAAAAATCCAATTTTCTTTTTGTTGGCCGACCCGGGATTCGAACCCGGGTCCTCATGCAGTCAAATCCAACACCCGGACCGCTAGACCACAGAGGCGATTACATTTAAATGTCTGCATTTCCGGGTCTGGGTGTTTTGTAAATTTATTCTGGTATCTATTTAAGTATTTCTATGTATATATCATAACATAAGCATATAATTTGCTTACTTTGGGGTTAGATTCAATTTGTGTAACTTTTCCAGAGATATTTATTTATTATATATTTATACAACCACCTACCTTCTTTACCTACTTTTAAGAAAAGATTGAAGGAACATTACTTATCGTTGACACAATAACATACTCATATATTATCCTACTAAGATATTTTAATAATTATAACTGTACCTGTTTTTTTTACACACTTTTCAGTATATTTTTATTTATTCGTTCTAAGTATAGCTATAGTTAATTGTTTTGTACACGATGCCTTCCATTTTATTTTCACAGCTTAATTTTTTATTGTGTTGGCTGGAAGAAATTTCTTTAGTTAGAGATAAGCTCGCCTTTTGTGCATTTTTAACTTCTCGTGTATTTTGTGTATTTTAGTTTTTGTGTGCAATAAAGTGTTAAATAAATAAATAAATCACATTTCTTCCAAAATCTACCGAGTTAAACACTATTTAAATAATCACTGTAAGGTTTAATCAATTGATTAGTTATGCAACAATTAGGAGGTTATTTAACTATTTATTATGAGTTATGGTGCCATCGTGAGTGAAGTTGGTCGTAATTTTTTCATTATTATTGAATTTCATGTTTATATTGAGTGAAGTTGCTTAATTTAGGTGGGAACCAGATTAATTTTGTTCAGTGAAAGTGCACAAATGAAATAAGCATGAAGAAATTAGTGTATCGTATATTTCCTCCCTGCCGTCAAATCTCACTAGATGAGCTTGAGTAACGAACCCACCGTTTTACTCGAGACCCTGGCCTGACATGACTTTGAACATAGTGACTAATGACTGTATATTGTATGAGAATTAACTAACTTCACATTGGCAAAGTAGTCGTGAAAAACGATCGAAAGCCATATTTACTAAAAGAAGAAGAAGAAGAAGAACTCTTTATTATGAATATGGTAGTAAGTCAATAAGTGAATGTGCCTAAGAAAATTACATAGTAGATAATATGATTTTTTCAAATAATATTGGTAATGTTAACTGTGACTATATATATATTTGATTCCTTTGAACCCGGGATCTCAAGAATTCAAGTCCGACACTAGACTGCTAGACCACTTGCCATTATCAGCTGCTGACAGTTTGTGTGGGTATTATTGATTTCATTAAAAATATTGATTTCCTAGTTGCCCTGCAATTTCTTAGTTTCCCAGTTTAAAAAAATTAGTAAATTAGTTCCACGGGTTTTGACGCCATCGAGAGAAAAGATGGTCGAAGTTTTTTCATAGTTATTGAATTTCGTGTTAATATTTAGTGAAATTAGTCAATTTTGGTGGCATTTTGTACAATTTTGTTCAGTAAAAGTGCACAAATGAAATAATCATTGAAATGAGCGTATCGTATATTTTCTCGTTGCCGCCAAATCTCGTTACATGAGCTTGTGTAAAAAGGCCACCGCTTTACCCAAGAGCCTGACATGACTTATTGACGACTTACGACTGATGACTAATGAAAATTAATTGAAATTGATATAAAATTTGATGCAAATTTCTACTTGACTAATGGCTAAATACTAACGTGGAGGCCAAAACTTAAACAAAGAAAGAAAAGAAAATTAGTTCCATAATTCATGCGAGATGCGATGACCAAGGGAAATAATTCATTGTTATTTAAAGAGAATAGGTATACCTAAAAATGCAAAATGACAAATATTTTCCCACCCTTAAATAAATCAGTTACATAGTACCAGCACCTATAATTATTATTAAAACCCATGTTTAATACAAACAAACTCAATTAATTTCAAAAGTTTGTATAAAATCTTTAGCAAAACCTCTTTGTTACCTCGTTGGACAAAATAACAGTAAAAGTTAACAATCGGACGATATCATATTTTGTCCGCACTTAAACGAATAAAATATCCACATATAGTCATAAATAACAATAATATCGCCATTTTGTACGACCTTTATGGCGTAGTTGATTTGAGTGGGATTTTCCTGCAAAAATTGTCACTGCAATATATCTTAAACAATTTCTGACATGCAGAGAAACTTCAACCTTAATACATTGCAATAGGAGATGAAAATATAAATAGTTTTAATCAAAATAATGTAGTGATTTGTGTCTTCAGAATTCAGTTACAAAATGGGTTTATTTATTTGTTTGCCTATTTCAATAAGTATACATATTTTTTAACAATAAGAAAAGATCGAAGAAGTTTCTGCTTACAAGTTTCATACATTTAGTAACATATTAAGTCATAACTAGTGGTCGCGCATTGGTTGCAATTCGACCATAATAAATTTTAATATCTTGTTGATAAGAACGCCATCTTCATTTCTTAAGACCAACTACTTGTTTACAAACTATATAAATTATAGTTAGTGTGCCATCTGTGATCTTTTATCGTTATCTTCAATATATTTATGTGTGTGTTAAATGCTTGTCAAGTTTTATTTTTTGAATTAATGCTCTTTATAAATATGATCATTAAAAAATATTAGCGTTCTGCACTTTTTTTTTTAAATCTATTTTGAAGAGCTTTGTCGCTTCGCGACTATGTCGCTCTAATACGTCCTCCAACACATATTCACTATTCACAAGCCCTAATTTTTAATC
>NJDC01007883.1:0-10069 GCA_002245475.1 Calephelis virginiensis | reverse complement strand
TACAACCACCTACCTTCTTTACCTACTTTTAAGAAAAGATTGAAGGAACATTACTTATCGTTGACACAATAACATACTCATATATTATCCTACTAAGATATTTTAATAATAATAATTATAATAAAAAAAACAGGTACATTTTTTTTACACACTTTATTAGTAAATTTTTATTTATTCGTTCCAAGTATAGCTATAGTTAATTGTTTTGTACACGATGCCTTCCATTTTATTTTCACAGCTTAATTTTTTTTTTGTGTTGGCTGGAAGAAATTTCTTTAGTTAGAGATAAGCTCGCCTTTTGTGCATTTTTAACTTCTCGTGTATTTTGTGTATTTTAATTTTTGTGTGCAATAAAGTGTTAAATAAATAAATAAATAAACCACATTTCTTCCAAAAGTTAAACACTATTTAAATAATCACTGTAAGGTTTAATCAGTTGATTAGTTATGCAACAATTAGGAGGTTATTTAACTATTTATTATGAGTTATGGTGCCATCGTGAGTGAAGTTTTCATTATTATTGAATTTCATGTTTATATTGAGTGAAGTTGCTTAATTTAGGTGGGAATCAGATTAATTTTGTTCAGTGAAAGTGCACAAATGAAATAAGCATGAAGAAATTAGTGTATCGTCTATTTCCTCCCTGCCGCCAAATCTCACTAGATGAGCATGAGTAACGAACCCACCGTTTTACTCGAGACCCTGACCTGAGATGACTTTGAACATAGTGAATAATGACTGTATATTGTATGAGAATTAACTAACTTGACATTGGCCAAGAAGTCGTGACAAACGACCGAAAGCCATATTTACTAAAAGAAGAAGAAGAAGAAGAACTCTTTATTATGAATATGGCAGTAAGTCAATAAGTGAAAGCGCCTAAGCAAATTACATAGTAGATAATACGATTTTTTCAAATAATATTAGTAATGTTAACTGTGACTATATATATATATATATATATATATATTCCATATTTCAAACAACTAGACCAATTTGGTTAATTTTGATTGCTTTGAACCCGGGATCTCAAGAATTCAAGTCCGACACTGGACTGCTAGACCACTTGCCATTATCAGCTGCTGACAGTTTGTGTGGGTATTATTGATTTGATTGAAAATATTGATTTCCTATTTGCCCTGCAATTTCTTAGTTTCCCAGTTTAAAAGAATAAGTAAATTAGTTCCATAATTCATGCGAGATGCGATGACCAAGGGAAATAATTCATTGTTATTTAAAGAGAATAGGTATACCTAAAAATACAAAATGAAAAATATTTTGCCACCCTTAAATAAATCAGTTACATAGTACCAGCACCTATAATTATTATTAAAAACCCATGTTTAATACAAACAAACTCAATAAATTTCAAAAGGTTGTATAAAATCTTTAGCAAAAACCTCTTTGTTACCTCGTTGGACAAAATAACAGTAAAAGTTAACAATCGGACGATATCATATTTTGTCCGCACTTAAACGAATAAAATATCCACACATAGTCATAAATAACAATAATATCGCCATTTTGTACGACCTTTATGGCGTAGTTGATTTGAGTGGGATTTTCCTGCAAAAATTGTCACTGCAATATTTCTTAAACAATTTCTGACATGCAGAGAAACTTCAACTTTAATACATTGCAATAGGAGATGAAAATATAAATAGTTTTAATCAAAATAATGTAGTGATTTGTGTCTTCAGAATTCAGTTACAAAATGGGTTTATTTTTTTGTTTGCCTATTTCAATAAGTATACATATTTTTTAACAATAAGAAAAGATCGAAGAAGTTTCTGTTTACAAGTTTCATACATTTAGTAACATATTAAGTCATAACTAGTGGTCGCCCATTGGTCGCAATTCGACCATAATAAATTTTAATATCTTGTTGATAAGAACGCCATCTTCATTTCTGAAGACCAACTACTTTGTTTACAAACTATACAAATTATAGTTAGTGTGCCATCTGTGATATTTTATCGTTATCATCAATATATTTATGTGTGTGTTAAATGCGTGTCAAGTTTTATTTTTTGAATTAATGCTCTTCATTAATATGATCATTAAAAAATATTAGCGTTCTGCACTTCTATTACAAATAAACTATAAGTGTGCCAAATTTCATACTCCTCCGTCAGCGCAATTTTCATAAAAAGGGGTCCAAAGTTTTTGCTTCCCGTATTAATATTATGATTTTTTACGATTCAAACTAATATCCGAATTCAAGAGAATTTTAAAATATGTTGACGATACAAATGTCAATAGTAAAATAATAAATAACTTAGTATCTTTACGCCTATATCCCTGAAAGGCAAACAAGAAGACAGATTGCCTGATGGTAAGAAATTCAAGCTGCCTAAAGACACCAAAGGTGGTAATGGTGCGTTGCCAACCTGAGGTCGGGATATTAGGCCTCGAGCAAAAGTAAGTCAACCGGCTACCTTACCCTCCTAACTGGAACACGTCGTGATGTTAAGGCGGCAGGAATAAGTAAGGCGATGGTACCAATCCGGGTGAGTCGCTGCCAAACTCTACCTAGTCAAATGTCACGGTGTTATTGACGGTAAGCCTATGCTCGCCTTTTACGAGCTGCCTGGCAGGAAGGCAGATGGTCTATTCAGCAAAGGAGCCCGGACCAACACGGGGGACTTGCTTTACTTACTTTACTTGCCAAGACCCTTGCAGAACCCTCTCCCCAAAGTAAGATCAAGTGACATATAGTTTGAGCTCCTTCCCGTTGAAAGCTTCGGCTAATCAAAAGAATTGTCTTAAATCTTATTTTTAACCCACTACGGTAAAAAGGAATTTTGTTAGTTTGACGTGATGTTGTTAGTGTGTCCGTTGCGTCGTAACCTCGGCCTCGTAACAAATGGACCGATTTCGATGTTAATTTTTATTTGAAAGACGACGTGATCAAGAACATCATTAGCTACATTTTTACAGGTTGTGTCGGGGTTATAGATTTTTTTAAATTTTGTATTAAAATTATTACTAATAGAAAGTCAATGTGTTAATGTTAATGTTCGATCTCCTATACTTTTAACAAATAAACAAAACTAGTTATAACTTTCATCTGTCACAAGAAAGTCTTTCAGAATATATTTCTTGGAGATACAATTCATTGTAAAATGGATTTAAGCGACTTGCTTATTCTGCCTTTACAAAATAGGACCAGTGTACACGAAAGACAACATGTCGCATGAAATATTTTTTGGAAAATTTTCATCGTTTTTTTGTGTTAATTAAGCTTGTTGGAAGGTATATCGGAAAAATGTTGTGATTGAATTTTGTAATATATCTCTGTCGTCCCTTTTCAAACTGTTTTGATGACTTGTTTTGATTTGGATATTAATGTATAAATATGACTACGAAAGTGATTGCGCAACAAATTACTCTAAATGTAAAATATTTATAGACAAACAACTGATTTCGTGGTGGTAAAAAACACACATACAAACATTACCTACTTTATTAATAAACAAAGATCAAGGTACTTAACGCTTTAATTTGGCATGATAGTCCCTATTATAGTGCAACAGGTACAGTAATATCAATTCGAAACCTTGAAATACTTTAGTTTACGTTTATTTATAAGGCGGTAATGGTCTTAATGTTACGTTACGTGACATTACTAAGCAGAGGCTAGTGTGTTAAGCTTCTTTTCTGAGTAAAGTTGTTGATTAAGTAAACGCAGCAGCGGCTGACAGTGATGTTGTGTTACCAAAATATAAACGAAGTGAAAATACAAAATAAGACGAGTCGTCGCAAAACTCGATATTATTCTGTACATATAAATATGTAAATTAAATTCAAGTGTCTGATTGTAATATTAAAATAACCACTTTTACTGCATGCGTATGAATGTATTATACATATTGCAATATAATATTTTTTAATTTTTTCTGTTTGTCTATCTGTCTGTTGTTTCCGGCTAATTTTTGAAACAGCTGGACCAATGTTGACGAGACTTTTACTGGCTTATAGCTGATGTAATTAATAGTAATTTAAGCTACTTTTATTTTACAAAAATCTGAAAAAAAAACAAATGCAATAAACAGCTTTTTTATTTAAATCCTCGCAGTCTAAGTCGCGAACACAGCTAGTCTTTAATAAACGGTGTTAATGATAAATGTACCAAGTTTTTTGGTAGAAAACCACAAGGTCTACGTTCTTCTAAGGAGCCTGGAATAAACGCAGGAGCTTCTTCAAGTCGCGACAAAATTCGGTCGTGTACTGCAAGCTTACATGAAATCCCAGTTTGATTTAAAATAAATTGTACTAGCTTATATTATTATGGCGTCTTAAGACTTTTCAAATAGATTGGAAGCCCGCTTGTTCACTGGAAAACCTTTGTACATATTTTTTCTTAAGAGTTTCTTTTTATATTTTATAAGATAGCGACTCTACTGATAGCAAAAGACATCTGGCATCAAAAGGTTACTAATGGTAGTAATGGGCCGTTAACTTGTAACGGGGATTTGACAAAACTTGTGCTAGCTATCTCCCAGCACTTCGATGTTAGTATAGGGCGCGGTTGGGCAATTGCCCAAGGCGCAAAATACAAAGGGTCATTTACACATTCACTGAACGAAGCCTACTTATAAATTCCTTACATTTAACAACAAAGGTATCATGATAAAAAGTCTAGATAAAAAATTGTGTTAATTTAGACTACGATTAATACTTATAATATTTAGGTATTGGAACAATTTATTTTTATTTGTATTTTTTATTTCATAATATTTTTCGTCTTTTTTTCGTGTAGGTTTGAATTACATTTTGTGTTGGGTGGGATTTACGAACAGTTTTTGAAGTGAAAACTACTTTAGCGGCGCTGCGCACTTTTTTCCGAGTGGGTAAAAACTTATTAACTCACGTCAGATAGTCAGAATGTTAGACGGCGCACTGCGCATGCGCAAATAAGACACCGCGAGATCTAAAATAAAACGTAGATTGATTGCTTTTTTTCTACTGCTTAGATAATTCTGAAGAGTATAGGATGTTCAATGGATAATACGCCGCAATATACCTACCATTACATTCTCACAGATAGCAGATACGTATAATATCAACAGACATTGCTCTATTTGTTCCATCTTGAAAATAAGCTTTATGTGTAGCAATAACAATAGAACAAGCAATGTTCGTTGTACAGATAATATGACGACGCTTCTAGCCATCATGTAGCCTTACTATAACGAGTCAAACCAAACGCAGGTTAATAATATTAAAATAATATTTGTGCATGAATGATAGCACTTTCATACTGATAATTAAAGCAATTCGTGTAAATTTTTTTCCTAACCATTCCAAAATATCAAAAATGCACAACGTTAATATTCAAGTTTTCAATTCTCCCGGTACTCCCGCAGTGCAATCTATCTTTTTTTCGTATAAAGCTTCCTTAGACAGTAACTAATGAATGATACAATGACCACAGGAAATGGAGATGTAGGTATTAATATTTATAGGAATATCTAATTCTATATCACCACAGAAAAATTATTCCAACATTGCATTATGACATAAAAACTTAAAACAGCAACTTCATTGGTACCTACTTCCTTCTTTATACAGCCTTATGTACTATTATATTCTACTAACAATTTGTAAGGACAAAATTAAAGTGTGGTGTTTTTGAATTGCACAGCAAATTTCCCTGGCAATATAATTTTTCTCATAGCAATAACCAATACAACAAAAAAAATTAGCAAAATTTGACCACCCGTTCAGGCGTGATGCAAAGACCACGCGTAATGGGCATTTATTTTTATTTAATTATACAGATTTACACATATTTGGCCAACAGGGCCCACGTGATTTCTATTTAGTAGGATAATTGTATTATGCCTGTAATATGTTCTTAATTGAAGGCTGTACACCTTGGAGGATAGGAGCGTGAAGATATTATTACCTTGTCATTTGTTCGAATCAAAATATAACATTGAACTACGATACGAGCTATTGCTAAAAAAAATTGTAAGGCGCAAAGTATTTACGTAAATGTTTTATCCCATTTATATCATATCTTTCACACGCAGCTACATCATCTTATTGATAAACATGAAATGCTTAAACATTTTAGTATAAGTGCTATTTCGATGTATGGGCCATGTTAATATTAAGTTCCATCGATATCCATTCTGCAGTTTTTTTTAATGAGAAGTAAACGAACACGTACACTGCTCTATGATATACACAGCTGTGTATATGATGTACACAGCTCTAGATGGTAAGAGATAACAGTGGCCTAAAGATACCATAGATCTTATAGGTGTGTCAATGCTCTGAAGCCTGGATGGACGCCGGTTAATCTGTTAGCACCGGCTACCCTCCAGATCAAAACATGGTATCAAATTTCTGCACTCTACCATCAGTGGTCTTGTTGGTACTGACCTTTATTTTTACCTTTGCTTGCCTCATATCATTTGCATGGCAGAAAGGCAGATCTATTCTACTAGGCGGAACAGGATCAACACCAAGGGAAGTTTTTGCGTGAAAAAGTAACAAACGTCCCTTCAACCTTCTAACCTTATTATTAGTACGACAGATCAGCTGACCCCGGGCCAAATCATATTTGTGCTTACCTAAATAATATTTGTGCATCGAAACATAACCTCAATACTTACGTTGATTTGGGCCCAAATTTTAGGAAGTACTTTTCTTTGAAATGAAATTGTTGCCAACCTCGCGGTTTTTACAACTTCACCGGGCAAAGTGCTTAGCCCGAGACATCATTATTTAGATGGATTGGACTGTTCCCTACAAAGCCAGCGACAAGGGCTGTCTCCCGGGAGACCGTACCTCGACTTGGATCTGCGTTCAGGTTACTGGGTGGACTAGATGGATGAATAGTGGCGGCTCGTCGCAAGAGAGGTCTTCGTCGCCGAGATCGGCGGCGACGGTGTAGTGTAGAGTCCTGTGAGTTTGTGTTGTTTGGATTGGGAGGGAGGTTCGCATTTGCCGTGGCTATTGGATCTGGTGGATCCGATAGGACGTAACGGGGTCTCCTAAGTTTGGCGGGCGCGTTTACGGTTAGTGTAAAATTTAGGAAGTCCTATCGATTTCTGCAGGCTGCATCAAAGTTTCTGATCAGAAAAATAATATTCAGACCGCAACTTTTCGAATATTTTGAAATCTGTTTATAACTGACGGAAATGTCAAAGAACATACACAAAATCCATACTAATATTATAATCGTCTCTATGGTTTAGTGTGACTTGACTTCTTGAGGTCCCGGCTTCAAACCTTGAGTCGGGTACCAAAAAATAAAAAAAGTCCATTTTGAACTTTCTTATGAAATAACGTTGCCCGGGATTGGAGATGTACCTAGTTGTGTATGGACTTACCACTTATCATATTTTGGTAGTCAGGGTCTTCGGCTGCTCGTGAGTGGCTTGGTTGAGCCACTGCCTTCCTGTTCGAGGATATGGGCATCAAGGAACTAATATTATAAACGCAAAAATGTGTTTGATTATTTGTTTGGCTCTTGTTTCATATCAAGCACGATTTCGTGGTAGGTACAATTTATGTGTGTCAAGGAAATTTAGAGGCTGGTGATTGGAGAAAAACATTTTTAGAGCACCTAATTTTTATTCCGATACCTAAATGGGTTCCCGCAGTAGTGTTTAAAAACTTCAGTATGCGGGGAAATCCGCAGGAATCATGTAATAATACTTTTTTTTTCTTCCTGTACAATACGGAATAGCGTTTCATTAATGTAAACAAAAATATTCCTAAACCCAATACTCGACAAAAACTAGGCCAAATAAATTACTTTTTAATTATCTAGGTATATAGGTATATATTTGACCGCCTCGTTGGTCGAGTGGCTAGCGTACTCGCCTAATTACATCAACTTACCGCGAGGCTCGGGTTCGATTCCCGACGGGGGCAGGCATTTGTGTGATGAACATTTAGATGTCTGCATTTCCGGGTCTGGGTGTTTATTAAATTTATCCTGGTATATATTTAAGTATTTCTATGTATTAGTATCGTTGACTAACACCCATAACACAAGCATATAATTTGCTTACTTTGGGGTTAGATTCAATTAGTGTAAGTTGTCGAGGGATATTTATTTATTATTTATTTATTTATATCTCATAGAAGATATAAAGAAAGGTTTTCATTAAAAGTAGAACAAAAAACTACAAGGGAACCTGGAAAAGCAATTGCATACTTTAAAAAAAACTATACATATCTGTCAAACTCAAGTGGCACAAAGTTCACCGAGCCGGTTATATTTTAGTGATAAAAATAATAAACAACAACATTAATATAAACTAGATAATGCCCGTTGTTTCAACAAAGTTTGATTTTTTTATGATATTGGAAAGCAAACAAGCAGACGGATTTCCTGGTGGTAAGAAACTCATAGCACCTAGAGACACCTAAAGTGATAATGGTGCGTTGCCAATCTAAGATCGTATGTTAGGCCTAGAGCAAATATAAGTATATTGGCTACCATACCCTCCCAACCAGAACACACCAACGACAAGCACTGACGTTATGGCGGTAAGAATAAGTAAGGCGGTGGTACATACCAATCCCGGCGAATCGCTCCGAAATTCTCCTCTCTAGTCTGTTGTCACGGTGTTAGTGATTGTACTTGAAACTTATGCTCGCCTTTTATAAGCTGCCTGGCAGGAAGGCAGATGGTCTAACCTGTACAGGAACCCGGGCCAGCAAAAGGAAAAAGCGTGCGATGGCCGGGAATTTAAATTAAATTAAACCATTGCATACTCTTTTGATACATAAATACGGTGCTGGATTATCCAATAGGCCAGATTAAGCCATGGCTTGGGGCCCCGACGATCAGGGCCCTGAAGAAAATTTACGTGAATATTTTTTGGATAAGATTTTTTATACCGACAGATTATTTTATGTTTTTATAAATGAACGATCTCAAGATATTTGATTTGTTTAACTTTAAGTCTGTTAAACTGCTGAGTTATTTAAATACCCTAACGTTGGATATTTGTAGAATCGAAAAATAGGTGTATAATTTGAAGAAAAAATGATTTTGTTTGCTTAAAACCTTGATATGATATAAAAGGTGACTGAAATTCTGAAATTGCTAAAATAACTGTCAATTTTACAATATTTTTGAAAAAGGGAGGGCCCCAGAAACAAAATGGCCTGGTGCCCCTTATAGGCTTAATCCGGCACTGCATAAATAAATACATATTATCCCACCAAGTCCTTTTTTGCTAGGCAGATAGTATTGATTTTTTTTTCATATTGAATTAATTCCATCCATGGCGAATGGTGAAACTCCATTTTATTTTATAAAGGTTTATACTTAGTACGTTAATACTTGGTTTCAATTTGATTTTTTTTATTTAACCTCCTATTCACACCCAATAAAAATAAGGATGTTAGAATTGTCTCTGTATGTATGTGCCGTGTATATTATTTCAAAATGAGTAGAATGATTTCGATACAAATTTAATTTGAAAACTGACGAGGTTAATGTCAGTAGGTTTATGTCAGGGGTTATGGATATTTTTTTTAATTTCTTGATTGGGGTTCTGAATTCAAAAAATGAACAAACTGCCCTAAAGTTGTTGGTTTGCAATTTCAACAGAATAAACCGTAAAGCCGCTCTAAGCCAGTTCATCAAATTATAATCTCGGTCGGCCTTACTCACCCCAATTCGGAATACACTCCGAATATGAAATCCGTTAAAACAAATCCGGCTATAAAACACAAATTCTCAGTCTTTTACGTTTTGTTCACTAACAGCCAACAGTAATAACCTATCTAAGATAGGTTATAGTGCAATTTTTGATCCGTCGCCAGGTTATCGCTGGAATGTTTGAATAGCAAATATGAAAAGTATCTTTACGCTAATGTCCCCGACACGGTAAGCAGAGACACAACTCCCAGCTCATATAATGTCAGATTAATCTAGGCATATCAAATCATGACGTTTTCAAACAACGTTTTCCGAGGAATAGATTAAATATCTTTAGAAATGTAAGAATCTGACAGTAATACACGTGTTTTGTTTCTTATATTACTATAGTTGAAAGAAGATAGCAATAACTTAAAGTTAGTTTAGTGAGTT
>NJDC01007882.1:9450-29844 GCA_002245475.1 Calephelis virginiensis | reverse complement strand
TCTTCAAAGTCGTTAGCAAAGGCTTCTGTTGTAATTTCCAAATTGTTTGAATGGGAAATTTTAAATCACCGAAATTAGCGGGTCAAAGTGGGGCTTAATTAGATTATTCCGTCCGTTAGTCCTAAATTGCAGAAATGTACATATTTTCCCCGTTTTGGTCCGCTTCTTTGCAGAATAGACCATCTGCCTTCCTGCCAGGCAGCTCGTAAAAGGCGAGCATAGGCTTGCTATCACTAATAACGTGACACCTAGTCAGGTGGTAGAGTTTCACAGCGACTCACCCGGATTGGTACCTTACCTATTCCTGCGGCCATAACGTCATGACGTGTGCCGGTTTGGAGGGTAAGGTAGCCGGTAAACTTACTTTTGCTCGAGACCTAACATCCCGGCCTCAGGTTGGCAACGTACCATAACCACCTTTGGTGTCTCTAGGCAGCGTAAATTTCTTAACATCAGCAAATCCGTCTGCTTGTTTGCCTTCCAATATCATAAAAAAATGATCACGATCACTTATTTGTTACTATAACAGACTTACTGTTGCCCGCAATGCTTCAAAGCATAGTATGCAAAAACTCAGACATAATACTTCGCATAACTCATACCTACCTAATTATATAAAGTATCTTCACGCCCATATCCCCGAAGAGGTAGGCAGAGGTACAACCAAGGCACCCACGACTAGCCGAAGCCACAAAGTCCCACAATGTGATAGGTGGCAAGCCTATCGCCAAACGGGCACATTTCCAATCCCGACCAACATTTTTTTTATTAGAAAATTGGAAAAATCCAATTTTCTTTTTGTTGGCCGACCCGGGATTGGAACCCAGGACCTCATGCAGTCAAGTCTAACACCCGGACCGCTAGACCACAGAGGCGACTATATAGTTATAAGCAATAATAATTACAGTTTTTAAGCAGTAGTATAGGGTCGACTTTATGGTCTTATGTTTCGATGTTGTCGATGACTATACTTTCTACTCACTAACCCGATCCTTCAGGTTTGATTTCTAGGTCGGGTAATTTAAAACGTATTTTTTAACAAAAGCAAGGTTGCTTTGGACAACGTAAGTTCCAATGACGATAGGTTTGCCAAATCTTACACTGTGGACCTGAATATTCTCTTCGGCTAGCTGGCTATGGCTACCTCTGTCGACATCATCCTGGATACACATGTGAAGATTCTTACTTACTTCATGTAATTGATAGATAGTTAACCTAAAGCTATTGGTAGTATAGCTTTATAGTAATTAATTAATAAAAAAAAAAGTATCTTCACGCCCATATCCCCGAAGAGGTAGGCAGTTGGTACAACTAAGGCACCTACGACTAGCCGAAGACACTAAGTCCCACAATGTGATAGGTGGCAAGCCTATCGCCAAACGGGCACATTTCCAATCCCGACCAACATTTTTTTTATTAGAAAATTGGAAAAATCCAATTTTCTTTTTGTTGGCCGACCCGGGATTTGAACCCGGGACCTCATGCAGTCAAGTCCAACACCCGGACCGCTAGACCACAGAGGCGATTTAATTAATCAACTGTTAAACTATCAAACGTGTGAATTTTTGAATTATTAATTTGTTTGAAACATTTTAAATTTCTGGACAATTCTCTGTGTTTTACCGGGTCAAAACTCTCTACAAATCCTACTAATTGCAAAATTGTGGTTAATAAGCTGATATGTTTAACTTTATCAACTAATTATAGATGTTGCTTCAAGCTGGCAACGCATCTTTAACATTTTTGATGGACAACATCTATCCATTAGGAAAACAAGGGGCCGATTGTGTTTATTTTATTTAACACTTTATTGCACACAAAAACTAAAATACACAAAATACACGAGAAGTTAAAAATGCACAAAAGGCGAGCTTATCTCTAACTAAAGAAATTTCTTCCAGCCAACCCAAAAAAAAAATTAAGCTGTGAAAATAAAATGAAATGTGTTTTTAGCGAAGATCGTTATATTTTGTATCTGTAAACTCCATTGTATTTCTACTGGTTACTGGAGATAACAAATACTAAGCAGTTCATTTGACAGCTTTAGGATCTACACTTTACCATATGATTATCACTAAAAGATTCGCAATTAGCCCCCTTTCCGTTCTTGCTAGTCATCAATCCAACGGAACTTAAAGACATTGGTGGTGATTCTGCTGTTCACAAACTAAACTAATTTTAGATGCATGCTATCTTTCTCAAATGAAACAAAAACAAAAGAGATGGAACAGTTTAGACGTGTCAGATTGGTGCGGACATGTCTAATCGTGATGTTTTTAATCAACATTTTCCGAGTGATAGATTAAATGTCTGTAGAAATGACGGGTACGGTCTAATTTGACAGCACTAAAAGTGTTTTGTTTCCTTCTGTTACTTTCGTTGAAAGAAGACAGGGATAACTTAAAATTAGTTTAGTGAGTGCACAACAAAATTACCACCATTACTTTCAAAACTTGACTCATTTAGGTTTAGTTAATAAGACGGATTTGCTTATTACTTCGGCCTACAATTTTACAGGTGCGAAAATTTTTCTCGGAATGACGGGACAGATTTATTAAAGACATTTGTCGATAGTATGGCTATGGTTTTAGTTTTATTCCGGATATACTGGAATTTAAAAAAAATGGAAACAAAATATTATTTATATCGATCTTCCGTTTCCCTAATATTAAATATTCTGTAAGGTTAGGATTTACTCTATAGATTACGAAAATAAAACTTTGCTAATGTAACTACCACTTTGGTTAAAACAAGACAATTGACAAGTTTGAATTTCTTTCTTCGGTTCTTCCATTGTGTGGCCGTGTTCCGATCTGGTGGTAGATTTTAATATTATATAGATGCATTACAAGCACCTTTTGTATGATCTATATGAAATAAAAAAAACTTTTTTTCTTTCAATATCATACAAAACAAAACAAATAAAAAAAGCGACTTATACTAGTTGCTTTGTTGCCAACTTAAGAGAATGAAAAGGAAAGTTATAGCCATTAAAAAATGTAAATTTTGTGTGCAACAGGACATATTGAAGTAATCAGTAAGAAAGGAATTAAATTGATTGTCACCACAGAAGTTGAATCCTCGATACCTCAAATGGTTAGGGTATTCGTCTGCGAAATTCAAATCATGCAGGCTGCATGTTCATATCCCGTCTGGGGGACGTTTTTTTCTGTATAAAATTCGTCAGCGGAATTCAAATCACGCAGGCCGCATGTTAAAATCCTATCTCACGGACATTTTGTAAAAATCGTGAAAATTTTAGGAATTTATATCGTCAAGTAAATATAATAAAAAAGTTTGTGTAGTAAATTGTTTCAATTTCATTCAAATTGCTAAGTATTTATTCTGCAACTATTTTATAGACAAGAAACCATAACTTTTCATTACTTGAAGTTTTTTCATAATTTATTAAATCGATCTACTCTCATTTTTTACATTTTGTAAAATTTTGCGTTTTTCACATTTATAAACGATATTTTTGTCGATATAGGTTAAGTAGTTTAGTTTTTGTGCGTAGCTTTTGCAAAATAAATGCGCGCGACTATTGGAAACTCGCGGGTTGCAACATCTAGGACAGTTAAGTTAAAACCCAAATGGTGTTGTCGTTGGACATATGAAACACTTTAATCTCCAGACGGAACACGAAATCAAATCAAAATCATCATATCAAAAATTAACTATGTGTAAATATCTGGGACACATTTTAATATTTTTTTGAAAAATCTTTTCTCATTTTTCCGATTTTTTCGTAAGCAGCCCTTTATCATATTGTTTGAAATAAAGCTGCGCATATGTTGATTAAGTATTTTTCTATTATCCGATCCCTTGAAAGTAACTGGCATCATTATATCTATTTATACCTGGTAACTCAGATATATAAAAGGCAACCCAACTTCTGCACATTACATAGGTATATATTATTATGTCTTATACGTAGGTCACACTATAAGTTTAGCACCACTTAAAAAAACAACATAATTATGACCAAAATATTATGTTTATTGCGTTCCAAAATAATCTCCTTTACATTTTAATTTTTTTTCATGCGATCGAACCATTTTTTAAAATAGGAGGACCACAGATCTGAAGGCATTATGAATGCTATACTATCTCTTCGGAGTTGGTAATACCTCTCATAAAATCTTTGATTTTGGGGAAAATTCAGAAATCACAGGTTGCTTGGTCTAGACTACAGGATGCAGGATGAGTGAAGAGATGTAATTTTTCGGAAGCTAAAGTGTGAGTGTTAAGAAATGTTATCATAGTGTAGGAGAATGCGGCTTTTGGGTCGTCTTTTTTCTAACACATTGGGTAAACAAATGGTAGCATACCACTCGGCATTAACTGTCTTTTGTTCTTCAAGTGGAATTGTACAGATTGGACCCGTAACTGAGAAAAAAAGTGATTATTTTTGTACTGATGCTTCTCGCCTGTCTCACTTTTGTTGACCTGTACTCATTTTCAAACAGCCATGCACAAGATTGTTGTTTTTTAAGGGTTCAAAACAATAAATCCAAGTTTCGTCTATTGTGACAATGTCATAAACAGCATTAGAATGTCCGTGGTAGTACTTTAGTAGTACATGTGAGCACCATTCCACGCGAGCCTGCTTCTGCTCCGCTGTCAGTTCATGAAGTATTCAACGACAACAAAGTTTCCGAACTTTCAATTCTTCGTTTAAAATTTTCTGAGTTTGGCTCATACCAATGACCCCATAGTCCTCAAATTGTTTCATAGGAAATCCGGGAGTTTTCTTCAATTAACTGCTTAACAGTAGCCACATTATTTTCGTTGACGGCAGTTGAAGTCCGCTCTTTACGAAATTCGTTATGTAAAGAAACACGACCTCTCTCAAATTCACCACGCCATCGTATTACGATGCTCAAACAAGGTGCTTCTTTCCCAAAAGCATTTTAAAGACGAGCGGCACAGTCTTGCGGAAAAAGAGAACTTTTAAAATCATAAAAAATCATCGCTCTAAAATCTTTTCAACTTAATTCCATTTTAGTTGCGTACGTAGAACTTTGAGATGTGATGAAAAAAATTGACAAGTTATTTCCCGCCAGTTGTTTTTTTTTTATTACTAAAAAGTTTGCAACGTTTTAAAAATATAATATTCGAAATTCAAATAGTTTTGATTAGCTAGAAGTGCAAAACTTTTAGTGTGCCCATGTATTTAAAGTCGGAATGAAATTTTCTGACTATCGTAATTTTTGAAAATGGAAAAAATGTTTAATATCCACAAAATAACGTTCGTATGGCAACACTATTGTGACGTTGTAACTCCCTAAATTAAGGGAAACGTGAGAATCCTTAACAAATGACGTTGGTGGCATTCCCTCTAAGAATCGACGGTATTATTCTGCAATTACTCACTTCATAAGCATTGTCTAATGTAAATTCTATACCTGAGGGCACGGGAGTGACATCACCAAGATATGCAAAGTGAAGCGCAATAGCACTATCTACCTTTTCTCAAAGCGCTTAGACATTTTTTAAACCCTCATATTTATTATCATATTTTCCTGATGTTCTCTATAGACCGAAACATAAGTGTTTTGGAAACAGGAATAGGAAAGCGGTGGATCCCTATCCGAACGAGTTGCAACTACCAGTGATCATGTTGGTAAAAAGCCATTTCACCTATGTTCGCTTCTAATAAGAGAGAGGCAGTTGGTTCATTTCTATTCAGCGAACCCAGTCTAACACGAGCAAAGCTTTTACACTCACTCATCGATTACTTATTTAGATTTACTAGCCAACTGGAAACGCCTTTAAATGCCTTTGAACCAGAACTTCGAAACATTATATTATAATTAATTTGCATTTAATAACAAGTCGCTCATTTCAACATGTTTTTTAAAGATGCGAAATCTTTACGTTTGAAGCACAGGACTTGTTTAATATTAATGCTACATTAATTTATTTTACATTTGTACAATATTTCTGAAACGCATATCTATTTAAATAAATAAAATAAATAAACAAATATCCCTGGACAAGTCACACAAATTGAATCTAACCCAAAAGTAAGTAAATTATATGCTTATGTTTTGGGTGTTAGTCAACGATTCTAATACATAGAAATACTTAAATAGATACCAGAATAAATTTAATAAACACTCAGACCCGGAAAATGCAGACATCTAAATGTTCATCATACAAATGCCTGCCCCCGTCGAGAATTGAACCCGAGCCTCACGGTTGGTCGATGTAGTTAGGCGTGTACGCTAGCTACTCGATCAAGGAGGCAGTCAATTGACATTGACAAATCCAAATGGCACTATGCGTGATGGTATGGTGAATGGTATCATTCGTAAATGACGTCACAGGTTTAATAGCGAGAGGGTCATCCAAGATGACGAAGTAATATTAAAATTGATAAATGTCCAATCGAAACTGGTTTTCCAATCTATCCTTCAGCCGCTGTCGCAGTCTTGGCCAAAATTTATACCAATACTAAAATGTTTTTTTTTATGATTTAGGAAGGCAAACAAGCAGACGGATTTCCTGATGTTAAGAAATTCACGCCGCCTAGAGACACCAAAGGTGGTAATGGTGCGTTGCCATCCTGAGGTCGATGTTAGGCCTCGAGCAAAAGTAAGTTTACCAGCTACCTTACCCTCCGAACCGGAACACGTCATGACGTTATGGCAGCAGGAATAGTTAAAGCGGTGGTACCAATCCGGACGAGTCGCTGCTAAACTCTACCACCTTGTCAGATGTCACGGTGTTAGTGATGGTGAGCCTATGCTCGCCTTTTACGAGCTGCCTGGCAAGGAAGGCAGATGGTCTATTCTACAAAGGAGCCCGGACCAACACCGGGAGTTTGTGTTTAATCCAGCCGTTTTGGACTTTATTTGGACCACCATAATTGTTTCAGATTAACTAAAATTATAAATTTCTTCTTAGTTCGACTTTAGACTCACAAACTAAAGATTTACGACTCAAGAAATGTACTGAGTAATGTTTGTTTTTTAACTAATTTCATATACAAAAAGTAATGTAAAAAAAAACTGTATGGAAGCGAGAGTTGGGTATGTCAGAAAGAGCATGAAAGTAGGATAAATGCGGTCGAAATGAGAGCACTACGGAAAATCTGTGGTGTAACGCTCGCTGACCGCATTCGTAACAGTGAGATCCGAGAAAGAGTGGGATTGAAAGAAAGTGTTGGTGTTAAAATGCGAAAGGGCATGCTCCGCTGGTTCGGTCATGTGGCAAGAATGACAGATGAAAGATTGACAAAGCAGATATACAATGCGAATGTGGATGGATGTAGGTACCCGGGGAGACCAAGGCTGACATTTCACGATCAGATCAATCGGATATTATCCGAGGGTGGTGTCAAGAGTCTTCGAAACCGGCGTGTTTGTATGAAAAGGGTTATGAATGTGAAGGAAGCAAGACAGGTTTGTCAGGATCGTGAGGTCTGGCACTCGATACTCTCTGCCTACCCCGTAAGGTACTTGGCGTGAAGATATGTATGTATGTATGTATGTAATGTAAAAAAAACTGTTTCTTTTGTCAGTGGTTCTAATGTTACAACAATAGGGAAGGAAGGGGTCAAAAAGGTATCTTCTGTTGGCCTTTATGCCAATTTGTACCTACTTAAATTATAATGAACTGATCAAAATGAGTGCAACTTGTTTTTAACTAAGCAAAAAGAAGTAGGTTGTCACATCGATTGCTGTATTTCTTTTAAGCGACTTTGAAAAAAGGAGAAGGTTATATGTCCGACTTTTATATTTTTTACGTTTGTTGATCAGTTTTTTTTAATTGAAAGATCGTATTCCAGAACAGAGACGGACCACTATTGCTACTAATACAGAGACACAACCAGAGGGTGCCCGACGACTAGCTGAAAGTCCCACAATGTGATAGGTGGCAAACCTATCGCACTAACCTATCCGGGCACATGTCCAATCCCAAGCAGCATTTTTTTTTAAAGTATCTTCACGCCCATATCCCCGAAGAGGTAGGCAGAGGTACAACCAAGGCACCCACGACTAGCCGAAGACACTAAGTACCACAATGTGATAGGTGACAAGCCTATCGCCAAACGGGCACATTTCCAATACCGACCAACATTTTTTTCATTAGAAAATTGGAAAAATCCAATTTTCTTTTTGTTGGCCGACCCGGGATTCGAACCCGGGACCTCATGCAGTCAAGTCCCATACCCGGACCGCTAGGCCACAGCGATTACATTTTTTTATTAATTATTTATGTTATGTTCCGGCCCATAGAGAATAGGGTTACTATTTTAATATCAACCAGTTTTAATACTATTAATATTACATTATTGTTAAAATCAAAGTTGGTTTTCGCAGTTTCAGGTTAGCTTAAATCTTACATCTCGTCGTTTTGATCCTGTTGGCTTCCCTTGATCAGGAGATGCCTTAAAATTCAGATATTAATTTTGTCCAAGAAATATTTCCTCTTACATTTTTTAGCTATTAACATATAAAAAATCCTCAATTCATGATTTTAATAACAAAAGGTGGTCAGGGCGTTTAATTAAAAGTTGGTTTTAACTTCCATTATTCTAGTATCCGCTTCCCGCTCTGGATTAAATCTCCATAGAGAAACTTATGTATTAAAGTTTACTTGCCTTTCGTTAAAATATTAGTTTAATTTAAATTGGGTCTTGTGGTCCGAGGTTGGCATTGATAATTTGATGACTTAGGTTCGATTCCTACGTTAATCATTTCTCAATGTGTTTTTCCAATTTTCTGTTAAAACGTTCTTTGACCGCCGCTTAAGTGGTTAGCGTACGCGCCCAACTACACCGATCAACCGTGAGATTCCAATTTGATTCCCGACGAGGCCAGGCATTTGTGTGATGAATATTTAGATGTCTGCATTTCCGGGTCTGGGTGTTTATTAAATTTATTTTTGGTATCTATTTAAATATTTCTATATATTAGAATCGTTGACTAACACCCATAGCATAAGCACATAATTTGCTTACTTTGGGGTTAGATACTATTTAAAAAAAAAGTTGCTCACGTTTGCCACCTACCACATTGTAGGGCTAAGAACTTTCGGCTAACCTGGTTGTAATAATTACTTTTCCAGTGATGTATTTTTTGATGGTAGGAAAGGCATCAGAAATTAGTCTTTGTTTCTCTCCCATTCACATATCAAATACATTATGCGTAGTGTCGAATTATTCTCGGAAATGCCAAAGATAACAAGTTAACAAACATTAGGACAGCTGTGTCGATAACAATGTAACTATTGCATCCAAAATAGACGCGGGTTAGAGGGTATCATAAATAAATATGTTTTATATTTATAGTAGGTATATGGAAACAATAGATTTCTTAGTTTTAAAAAGTACAGGCCGAGTTCTTCTCCGGGCTCTTGCGTTAGTATGGTAAAATAGTATCGGCACTCTAGTCATAAAAAGAAGACAGTAGCGAGCCCTGATATTAAAGAGTTAGGATAAAGTAAGGACGTGGTTAAACTACCAAGTGCACGTCGTTTGTATGTATTATTAATGGTTTTCTATAGCCATTTAAATGAATTGAAATAACCAAAACTAGCACATAATAATGATATTTTTTAAAACGTACAATGCAAAAACATTTTTTGCTATAGCTCACATCAAAAATTGCCAGTTTTATAGTTGCTATGTTCGAGTGGTGGGTGTAAAAGCATGCTTCCCAGCAGAGTCCCTTTTAATTCGAATTATTTCGTATTCCAGCACAAATAAGTTATAAGCGCCATACCAACGTCATACGTGTTTGATGTATAGTACATATTCTAAGATATAATCGATCGGAATTAACTCTCTCTGCTAGGGCATGACACAAAGAAACGTAATATCAAAGAAAGAGTGAGAGTCTCGTAACCTACCGGTGATTTGTATCGATAAAGGACTGGAAGGGTGGCTTAATCCGATTTGGTATACAATAGAGTGTCAACCTACAACAACGAACACGGGTTTGCGGAAAATCGGCGAAGCTTTCTACGTGCAATCTATTTCCAAACAACTTTTTATCAAGTTATTGAAGTGGATTTACTTTGCTGTTTTTTACATTGCTATAAATTAAAGTATCTTCACGCCCATATCCCGAAGAGGTAGACAGAGGTACAACCACCCTCGACTAGAGGTCCCCACTATTGAAAATGATATACGTATCCAATACCGGGCAATGTTATTTTTATCAAAAAATTTAAAATACACATTTTCCATTTTTTATTGCCCAACTCGGAGATCGAACCCGGGACCTCAAGAAATCAAGTCTTGTGCCTTGTGTTCTCAATACATTTATGAGAATTTAATGTATGTTAAAAAAAATCTATGTATGGTTACAAAAAAATGTGATGTTCACGACATTAATACGAGGAATAAAAATAATCTAGCCGTATACAAAACTCGTCTCCATAAAATTAGTAAATCCTTTTTGGGTCAAAGTGTACGTTTCTACAATAAGTTGCCCATTGGTATTAGAGATCTACCTTTAAATAAGTTTAAAAAATGTATTAAAGCAAAACTATGTCAAAAAGGCTATTATACGGTCTCAGAGTATTTGGAAGATGAACATGCTTGGGGATAGAGTTTTCAATCTCCCACTAAAATTTGTAATGTGATTTGTTGTACCTTTTAATTAAGTTAAAGTAAGATTGTAATTTATATTTTTAATATAGTTTATACGAGTATTGTAATTATGTATTATTATTGAAAAAAGACAAGCCCGCTGAGTTTCTTTCGCCGGATCTTCTCAGTGCGTGGCCGCGATTCCGATCCAGTGGTAGTTTTTAAAAAAAATGTCGACGCGCACAAATACCACTTGTATGGTTCAAGTGAATAAAGATTTTTCTGATTCTGATTCTGATTCTGAACAGCTAGATCACAGAGGCGATATGTCGATAAATTACAAACGTTTTATCGATTAAATTTAGATTTATTGTATAAGCTATCTTACGATGCTGCTGACGAGGCTGAATATAATTTAAGTTTAAAAAATTCAAGATATTAGAAAACATCGTATACTTTTGTTACTTAAAGTATCTTTAAGCCCGTATCCCCGAAAAAGAAAGATAGAGTCAATACCTACCCACGAGTAGCCGAAGACTTAAGTCCCACATGTACTTTGTGGCAAGCCTAACGACCACTAGGAACATAATCCTATCCTAGCAAACGTTATTAGTTTTTATTGAAAAAAAAAACATTTTACTTTTTGTTGCCCGACCTGGAGATCGAACCCGTGACCTCCAAATCAAATCCAACACCAGATTGCTAGACCACAGAGGCGATATTTCTTACTTATTTTAAAAAAAATCTCGGAGCAAATTACATAAATTGACCTAATCCCCTACGTAAGTAACATTTATGCGTGTTATGTTAATACATTTTCAGAGCGGCACAGACGATTTTCATTACAAAAATGTTCGGCTTCGTCAGGAATCGTCTTCGTCGATTGGTCGGTGGAGTTAGGTCTTTAGTATTTAATATACTATACGCTAGATAGGATAGGATGTACAATATAAAAGGACAACTATTATTTATGCTGCCTGCCAACGAGCCAATAGGTAGCCTCATGGAAAGCCGTTACTATTGCCCAAGGACATCTGAAACATAAGATGCATTTCTGACACATTGCTAAAGACTGAGAAGATATCAAAATGCCTCTTAAAAGATCTCATGTCATACTTTAAGGGAATAGAGTTTGGTAGTATAAACTAGTAACTTTCCGACTAAACCGCACTGTCCTGGACGTCCCGACTTTTGATATGAGCGCCTTTACTTTGTGTCTAAAGTTGTAATATCTTCACGCAGGGACAAACAGGGCCCTCACGACTAGCCGAAGACACTAAATCCTACAATGATAGGTGGCACGCCTATAGCCAACCGGGCACATATTTAATCCCGGGCAACATTATTTTATTAGATAACTAGCTGTCCCGGCGAACTTCGTTCCACCCGTTCAATTTGTATGGGAAAAATAAAGTAATGTTTTCCCATTTTCCCTACAATTTTCCCGGTTTTTCTTTTCATAAGAACCTTCTTCTGACAATAACTAACAGAGGAAAGAAAGAATTATCCAAATCGGTTCAGTCGTTTGGAAGTTATGCACTTACCAACAAATTTAGCAATTCATTTTTAAATTATAGATTGAAATCTTATTTTCTATTTTTTGTAGCCCGACCCGGGGACCGAACTCGGGGCCTCATGAAATCAAATCCGACGTCAGACCGCTAGACCACAGAGGCGACACAGTTGTAATATTTTTATCTTATATAGACAAATTCGCCACATTTTTTAGCACCTATATGGCGAAAAACAAATAGGCTTAAATGAATAATGTTAAACACAAGTCGAGCGTATTAGTATAATACATGTCGATGAATTAGGTGTGTAGGGAGACCAAGGTGTGATGTGACAGAGGAGAGTTGTGACATCGTTGATTTTTTGAACCTATTAACGGATATTGAGCTCGCTATAGTGAACGTTTACCAGATCAAGTATCGAGCTAGCAAACGTGCAATATTGCAAATTTTACAGTTTGTAGATTCCCAAAAATCGACGATGTCATAACTCTCCTCTGTCACAACTCACCTCGGTCTCCCTAACCAACCAACTACTATCGGTTAATGATTAATTAATCTTATTACTTAAATCACAAAATAAAGACAGGTACAGAAGGCAATCTACATACGAAGGGCGCTCGAAGTACGAAAACGCACACATAGACACCTCTGACGGACATGATATTGTGAACCAATGTAGACCACTGCGATCGCGAGTGACATCCGCTCGAAATACGCGTAAGTGAACTTTTCTATGCAAAAGTGTGTTAACAAAAAAATACACACATATATAGTACTACTTTTTAAATTATGCGCTTCGGCTTTAAACTTTTTACTCTTTTTAGACTTTATACTTTTATTTTTAAATTGGCTGACCTAATTTAAATTTAAGCAAAATTATTAATTGTTTAATTACAACTATAGGTATATAGATATCTTTAAAATTCATTCGGATTTCCTAAGCTTGACGAATATAGCCCAAGCGCATAACTTTAATAGTAATACTATATATCTTAGAAAGTAGTTACAAAAATTAGTTAACGGACTTACTTTGGAGGCGAGAAATATTACAACCCGAGCAAAAATGCCTAGCTAGTTAAAATAACAGTGGGAAGAGCTCCTTTTCTAAATGAAAATAAATTATGTAGCTAATTTAATATGTCCGGATAAATTATTCGAAAACTATTACGCAGGATCGTTAACCATTTCGAATTTAAGACGGGATACAAGGCACAAGGTAATAAACAATGGCGGTATAACCCTCTTCAATCCATTCGTAAATTCAGTGGCCGTTCGTTTCTGGCACCGACAGCTTTTAAGACACCCTTGATAAGAAAGTTACGTAAATGAAGCGTTCTGTTGAATTCTAAGCTGGTTACTATAACAAAAGGGATGGGGATATTTTATCGATAAAGTTGAAGAACATAAAAACGTGAATTGCTTTCTTAAAATAATATGAATAAATGTATAAAGGTCAAACAAAAAGAACATAAAAAATATTTAAATACGTAAAAGTATCTAAAGATGCTTTACATTTTTTTGTAGAATTCATGCGGTTCAGCAGAAAGCTGCAGTTTTGGTTTTCTGATCTAGATGTTTTGATAAACTTGTATCTACGTTTGCTTTTTACAAGAATGATACTTCCTTCTCCACCCTCGCAAAGTATTTTCAAGCCTTAATAAATGTTTTTTTAAGAGAAGAAGGGTACATACACGTTTCACATATGCAAGCATCGCGTTAACAATAATTAATCTTTGTGTTGCGAATGTTGCGAATGTCCATGGGTAGACTAGACATTCGGTAAATTTTTCTATTAAATAAAAAAACAGAAATAAATGAAGGAAAATCTACATAAAACAACTTCACTTAATGTAATGATGATTTATTAAATGGCTCTAAAATACAAAATAAGTAAAATACGGAGTTTCTTATCAATACTAATAATAATAAAGAGTAAAAATTCGATTATTTGTTTCTTTGTATTGAGTAGGCTAAAAAACGACTAGACCGATTTTAAAAATTCTGTCACCATTAGAAGTCGACATTATTACTGATTAACATAGGCTACGTCATTTCTAGGAAAAATTAAAATGAGAAGAGAATGGAAATTTGTCCTCGGGTACGGGCTGCCAGTATTTATACATAGAACAAATAAGTAGATACCAACTACTTTTAAAATGTCTTGCCATCATGAGGCTTGCATTACGAGTCTCTTGGACAAATATTATTATGAGTTTACTAGCTACACTCTTAACTTGAAAATGACAAAGATGATTACAAAGTAATGGCTTTAGGAAAATGGCGGTACCTAGCCCAGTAAGTCGTAGCAGAAATCTATACCGTAATATAAGTAACTGACCTGGTGGACTAGCCCAGTAATTTAAATTGTAGATTGTTTCTTAAGCAGGAGCCGGGTTTGTCATATCCTAATACCAATTTATGATATCATCGATAACTAGTACAACACTAAATGGTCCTAAGTTATGTAATAGTGTTGGCAAAAGGTTGTGCCAATAATCAACATCGAATTAGTCTTGAGTCTAGAGCGCTATCCGATTAAAAAAAGGTTTGCAGAAAGAGGTTAGTCCTATGCTATATTAATATGTCTTACTTTGAGGATTAGATTTTTCAGGGATTGAAAAGGAAGCCTTTGAAAATCTTTATCTTTTATTAAAATAGAATATCATGAATTACATTGCGAATACCTCAAATAAAAAAAGAATCTTTATAAAAGCTTCCTTACATTTTTATTTTGTAAAGCTTTTTTACTTTCAGGACATAATATTTTTTATCTTTAATACTTAAATTAAAATTTTATGCTTCTTTTTACGAATTTTGTGAAGGAAGGATTATAATATCCGTTAAAGTTGAAAGATGTAAATTTTGGGATTTAGGTCTTTGTTTTGTAATTTAAAACCATTGCTCATGTCGACTCTGTCTCCATTCTGATCTTCTTTTCGCTTTCTGTTTCTCTTCTTGTCAAGATACCACTCAGCATTTTCCTTTATCTGACTTAAAAAGTTCTTCCTGGGTTTCTATCATTCTTTGCTTTACCTTTTCTTTATTAATATTTGTCAAGTGTCGCAACAAGTGGTTAAACATTCTTCTTTTGTTTTTTTACGATGTTTATGAATTTTCTTCCCTACCTTATTGTTTAAATTTAAAGTGTTGATCACCAAAACATAAGGTAGAAAATATATGATATACAAAAGTTATCAGAACGCCACAAACAACAGTCTCGTACTACACTTTGTGGAGCTAGTAACTCTCAGTTGTGATTTTGAAACTTTAAGAAAAGATCTTACTAATTTCTAAAAGGAGAAAAAGCGATTGCAGCATCTCAAATTTGGGTAGTACTTAGGTAATCTGCTACAATGAGATAATACATTTGCCTAGTCTTTGACAAAAAAAGCGGTTGTCTGTAAAGTCGGTTTACTGACGATAGTTGAACGTGACAATGTCATAAGAACGCAGACCGATTGTGCCTCTTTGTCGCTCGTTCCGCTCTCTTGCTTGCACTTCAAACCTTAAATGGCACCCCTCAGAGCGAGGTAACGCCGCACGAGTCATGTTTTTTGGTGCGTGCAGCCGGCTCCATCGAATTATAAGACGTTGTCACGTCAATAATATAGCCCTTAATAAAATGGGACTCATGATATATAAAACTCTGTTTTGAGCTAACAAACTTCTTGATGACACAATAAGTCCAATATTGAAACTGCATTTTACAAGCCAAGTAAAAAATAAAGTATATAGATACATCAAACGCGGTGCGGAAACGAAGCGACCTAATTTGATAACGTCGCTGCTATACTGAGGTCAAAGTATAGAGAACATCATGTAACGTCACTATTATTGGTTACTTTGATGCCTAAGCTAAACACTGTCACTGGTTATTATTAAACTAACATCAGTTTAAATCTTAAAGGATTATGAGTATTATTATTATTGTTGACTCTTTACTGTACACAACTGATATTACAAAAAAATACTTAAAAGTAAAAAAAAAACAAGTACAAAAGACGAGCTTATCTCTAATAAAAGAAATTTCTTCCAGCTAACCCGTAAAAGGAAAGTAATAAATGAAATATGTATAGTTTAATTCCTTTGTCAGTTAAAAATAGATTCATAAACCTCAAAATTTGCCAGCGTTTCGGCTATATCGATGACAAAATATTCAAAACACACTGTAATATCAATATTGTGTATTATGTGGTTGTGCTAATCAAGCGTTAAGTTTAATTTAAATCACAATTAAGTGCTAACCTATTTTTTAATACCTGTGATAGTGCAAAGAGTAAAACTCTTTAATACAATTTAATTGTTTAACTTTTTCGTAAAATTATATGTTAAACAAATAGACATACATTTTGATAAAATTAAATGAAAAAGGAAAATGATGTTTTTATAAAACTAATAAAACTCATAAAATCAGTGGAAAACAAAAAAATATATAGACGTATGTGATGCTATGAAGGTATCACACAGAAATATCAGCTACCAAAATTGCGAGTTTATTGTCTAAATATCTGAAAACACAAGTTCTTCTAGCGGCTCGTCTGGTGACATACACCATCCGACACTACTACGTTTCCTATACTTTGCCTCAAGCTCCGAGCAGTTACCGCCTCTGGTGCCATAATTATATTATCCTATCCTATATGCGTACAGTAATTAAATTAAGGAGAGTTGAGTGGAAGCGGAGATATTTTATATCAACTTACCGAGAATGCTTGGCAATATTATATTAATTTACATAAAAGATGAAGATATTTTATCGTTTATTGTCAAGTTCACTTCTTGGAAAGTGATATGAAAATCGGGATAAAAAAATCCTGCTAATAACATACTCATGGATGTATGTTTGTTATTTTTTATTTAAAAACTACTGAGCGGATTTAGATGAAACCAGAATAATTTTAAGGTGAAGAATTCAAACATTATTTTTTCTATTCTCTTATTTTTGGTTATGTGTCTGCTATTTTCAATTTGGTTAATGTGCTGTTTACAGTGACACTGATTAAGGGTTTGTTTTCTAGAAACAAAATAACAAACGTACTCACATGTTATTTACTAGACACACATGCTCTACTTCGCACAGTCGTATAAAAAAAATCCTATCGATTTGATAAAAATCCCTATTTACTTATAAAAAAATATACTCCGAAATACTAACATCATTGTTAATAAAGAAGAATGAAGGTATTAAAATACCAAGTAGATAAGATATTTCAAGGAGCAGTGTTTTTAGTCATGTCATTTAATCTTGACGTCTTAATGGAAGGGCTAATGTTTATCGTAAAAAAATATAAATATAACGAGCTACACAAAATTATTACTAAAGTAGGAAATAGAAGATTAAGGTATTATATTTATGTCTTTTTTTAATTACGCTTTTACCTTAATTTTAACATGTAGTTTTTTGATGGAAAAACTAAAACAACGTTTCCGATCTAATTTATCATTTTTAACCGATCTAAAACAGGAGGAGGTTTTCAATTCGACTGCATATTTGTTTTGTATGTTTCTTACGTGATTACTCGGTCAGTAGACTAACGATTTTGATGGTTGTTTTAGAAATATAGTCTACTAGCTGTCCCAGCGAACTTCGTTTCACCCGTTTAGTATTGGAAATAATAAAGTGTTATTTTTCCCATTTTCCCTGCAACTTTCCCCATTTTTCTGTCATAAGAACCTTCTCCTGATAATAACTAACCCAATAATAAAAGAATTAGACAAATCGGTCCAGGCGTTCGGAAGTTATGCGCTTACCAACACATTTAGCGATTCATTTTTATATTATAGATTATTCCGATGTTTATTATGACCTGAATAGTGGTTTTTGAGTTATACTTACTTAATTGTGCACCAATTTCTCCCTTATGACTTCCAGATAAGTGAATAATGTATGCATAATTAACTATCTTCACGCCCATATCCCCGAAGAGGTAGGCAGAGGCACAACCAGGGCACCCACGACTAGCCGAAGACACTAAGTCCCACAATGTGATAGGTGGCAATTAAGTGTTATTCAAAAACTAGTAGGATGTCGATAAAATTTATGTGTGACCGTTTCGGAACCATTTCCTATCTTCTGAAAAAAGAAAGATTAACGGAAATATTTCCTGTGTATAACCTGTGTCTTATTTAATTTTCATGTATTTTTTTGCTGCATACTATAAAGAGAAAAAGTATCTTCAAGTCTATATCCTCGAAAAGGTAGACAGACAACCTGGGCACGCACGATTAGTTAGTTATAATAATACGTTTTCTGCAAATTATTTTCACTATACAGGGTCCTCAATATACGTGTCATTTATATTACGAAGCTTCCCCAAATTCAACTGGAATATGAAATAGTTTAACTTAACCGGCATTTCTGTGGCACATAATTACGGTCTGTGTACTTCAGGTCCATTCACTACCTATTAACCAAACACCAAGCTCTTCCAATTAAGCCGCGACCCTCTTAAGCCCGTTCTAATAACTTATTTTAATCAAGAGAATTCTTAAGCCTCTTATAAATAGTGCTTTAGTTCTTTGAAAGCGTTTAAGCCAGCTTTTAGTTCCTGGTGCTCCGTTTACTTAAGCTGGATTTCTTGTAACTTATTTTGAAAGTTTACAAATTCTCTTTTATATATATTACTGTTGAATAAGCACTTTAGTTTTGATGATTTTAGTTTGGATATAGGCTTAAGTTACATTGATGTTATTTAAGCGCTGACAAAGTTAAAATAGAATATAATAGAGTATAATATAAAGTCATTTATTTCACATAGATTGGTACCACCACATTACCTATTCCTGCCACCATAACGTGTTCCGGTTCGAAAGGTAAGGTAGCCGGTAAATTTACTTTTGCTCGAGTCCTAACATCCCGGCCGGTTGGCAACGCACTATTACCACCTTTGGTGTCTCTGGGCGGCGTGAATTTCTTACCATCAGGAAATCCGTCTACTTGTTTGCTTTCCCTTATCATAAAAAAGTGATGAGACAGAGATATAGTACACATCTCTTTCATCTCATGTCAAAATGTGTAGAAGTACAGGGTAAGTGCTAAAAAAATCTGTGAGAAACAACCATAGTCTATTGACACTATATTGACACTATACATAGTGGTATAGTAACCAGAACGCAGCACCAAGTCGAGGTACGGTCTTTCGGGAGACAGCCCTTGTTGCTGGCGTTGTAGGGAACAGTCCAATCCATCTAAATAATGATGTCTCGGGCTGAGCACTCTGCTCGGCCCACAAAGCCCGGTGAAGATGTAAAAACCGCGAGGTTGACAACACATTAGTCATTCCAAAAAAAAATATATATACATAGTACGCCAATATCTCTGATGATAGGCGTACTAAGACTAAGTCGGGTACCCTCTAGATCAGAACATGACAGAATGGCAACAGCAATAGATAAGGCGGTGGAGCCTGGGTCAATTGCTGTACGTCATTCTAACAACACTGCTCTAGTTGGTAATCACCAGGACAAACGCCTGCTCGCTATCCTTTTTAGATAAAAAAAAATCATGTTCCTCACACAAATGACGGGACATTTGTGTGAGAAACACTCCTCAAAGTTAGTCATTCTTTCATACGTATACGTTTTTACAATAAACTTCCCGATTTTATGAAATACCTGCCATTGAATAAATTTCAAAAATGTGTCAAAGTGAAATTGTATTTAAAAAAGATTATAATGCTGTTGCTGAATATCTGTCGAACAAGAGTGCTTGGGATTAATTGCTCCTCATGTGATGTAATACTAATAAATTTGTAAAGAATAAGGAAAAAAAGACAGTCCGCTGAGTTTCTAGCCGGATCTTCTCAGTGTATGGCCGCGTTCCGATCCGGTGGTAGTTTTAGTATTATATAGACTCGTCACAAGTGCCCCTTGTAAGGCGAATGTGAGTAAAAATATATTCTATTCTATTATAATGCATGGTCTCACTAGGAATCAAACTCGAGTCTTGTGAATCGGTGGCGTTAAGTGTGTACACATAAATATTAATCGTGATAAACGTTTTCATTTACATATTGGACTAACAATGAATCTAAAATTAACAACTGCATAACTCATGATAGGTCCTGTTTCATCTTAATTAAAGTAGCAATTAGCGCATGTTGGAAATTAAACCGCCATTAATATTTAAAGCCTCGAACTGCAAATATAGTAGGTTCAAAGCCTGTTTCACATGTAAAAAAGCATTTGTTAGTTGAAGGTACAGTCAAGTTCAAAATAGTTTACGTTCTCTCTCCTTAGTTATGGTTTACTTTTTTTGGTATGCAGTCCTCATCGGTTGTATTAGTCTTAAGTCGCATTTAACTCTCTTTTTAATTTCTTTTCATATTCTGCTGT